>NC_069413.1:70900120-70945605 GCF_026875155.1 Cherax quadricarinatus | reverse complement strand
GCGCCATCAAATCTAGTGAGAGAAAGCTGGTGGGCCACATATGAAAGTTTTGGTCTACGGGTCAGGTGTGCATATAAAAAAAAATCCTGAAGCAACAGTGTGTAACGAGAAGAAAAACTTTATATTTTTTTGGTTTAAAACAGGGACTTTCACGTATTTTCGTAGGTATTATGAGGGATTCATTTTTCCTTGTCCATTTTATAGAAGGGAAGGAGTTACAAAAATTGAAGATTTTCGATTGGTTTTAAAAAGAAAATCCCTTTAAATTTTGGCCAAATAGCAGAAATGTTCAATTTTTGCCAAAGTTCACAAGTAAAAAAATCATGCTACGCGTTCAATAACATCAAGGGTGATTAAAATTTTCTTTCACAATCCTGAATTATTTATACCATTTACACTAATCGTTCTGCAAAACAATAAATCTTCTATTTTTTGTGAGAAAAAAAAATTCAAATGGAAACAAAAAAAAGAAAAGGGAGCGGGGGACTGTCAATGAACAGGGGAAATCAATTTAGTCCCGGGAATGTCTTGTTTATTCGGCCCCTTTTTGGAAAAATGGCATTTTTTAAAATTTGTGTGAAATTGGCAAAATTGCAAATTTCTGCCCACTTTATTGGATAGTTAAAACCCGGGTAAATGGGTGGTTTCTTGTACCATTCAATAAAAAAATGGATTCTAGTAAAAATATTTGTTTTTGTCGACTAGTACACGGGAATTGGCCAAAAAAGGGGGCAAAGTGGGCAACTTTTCCCGATGCGTAAACATAGTCGGGACCACTAACTTTGTGAAACATAATTCCGTAAGTTTTCCATCAAATTTCATATTTTTGGGGTCGTTATGATCAGGAAAAGATTTCTATCTTTTCCTAAGAAAAATAATTTTTTTTTTTTTGAAATTTGAAAGATCCTGAAAAAAAGTCTTGGAGAGGGCCTGGCGACCCTGAAAGGGGGAATAAACTGTAGAAAGAGGGGAACGTCCTAGGGATTGGGAGAGAGCATTTTTAGCCCTTTAATAAAGGGAAGGGGGGCAAAAGAGATTTGTAAAAAACATAGAAGAATAAGTTTTCTGATATACCAGAAAATGTAGGAGGTTATTAATGAAGGATTAGAGGCAAGAAAATGTAAATTGCGGGTGAGCAAGGCGTTTTGAGTGGGAGGGGATGTGTAGACAAGTGTTTACATTGAACTATATTAGCAGTATTTAGATAAAGATAGAAAGTTTTTATTGCTTTTTTGGATTTAGAAAAGGGATATGACAGAGGGAAAAGGAAACATTTGGAAGATGTTGCAAGTAATGTAAAGGAATAGGTGGTAAATTTCTAAATGCTGTAAAAGGTTTTTTATGACGACAGTGTGGGTCGGGTTTGGGTGTGTAGAAAAGAGGGAACTACTTCCCGTAAAAAGGTCTTAGCAGGGGTGTGTAATGTTTCCATGGTTTTTAAAAATTTATGAGGGGTTTAAGCGAAGTAAATGCAGGGGGATCGAGAAAGGGGGATTAAATTATGGGGGAAATTTAAAAACAAAATGGGAATGACACAGTTCTTTTGCTGATGTACTGTGTTATGGGGGATTCTGAAAAATTCAAAGGAGTGGGGCGAATTTGGGGGTGTTTAAAGGGAGAAAGTTGAAGTGAACAGTAAGGTGATGAGAGTATCAAATTAGATAAAAAAAATTGTATATCAAATTGTGGAGGGGGAGTATGGAAGAAGTGAATGTTTTTCAGTATTTGGGAGTTGACGTTCAGTGGATGATTTATGAAGGATGAGGTTAATCATAGAATTAAAGGGAAAAAAGGTGAGTGGTGCATTGAAGTATAGTGGAGGCAAAAAATGTTATCTAGGAGGCAAAGAAGGGAATGTATGAAAGTATAGTAGTACCAACACTCTTATATGGTGTGAAGCTTGGGTGGTAAATCTACAGCGAGGAGGGTGTTGGAGCAGTGGAGATGTCCAAAAGGGGAATGTGTGATGTAAATATTATGCAGAAAATTCGGAGTGTGGAAATTAGGGGAAGGTGTGAGTTAATAAAAGTATTAGTCAGAGGGCTGAAGAGGGTTTGTTGAGGTGGTTTGGTCATTTAGAGAGAATGGATCAAAGTAGAATGACATGGAGAGCGTATAAATCTGTAGGGAAAGGAAGGCGGGTAGGGGTCGTCCTCGAAAAGGTTGGAGGAGGGGGTAAAGGTGGTGTTGTGGGCGAGGGGTTGGACTTTCCCCCAAGCGTGTGTGAGCGCGTAGATAGGAGTGAATGGAGACAAATGGTATTTGGACCTGACGATCTGTTGGAGGGGTCTGCGGGGTAAAAATTTAGGAAGGGATTCAGGAAAACTGGTTATTTTATATAACCTGACTTGAGTCCTGGAAATGGGAAGTACAATGTCTGCACTCTAAAGGAGGGGTTTGGGATATTGGCAGTTTGGAGGGATATACTGTGTATTTTTTATATGTATATACTTCTAAACTGTTGTATTCTGGGCACCTCTGCAAAAACAGTGATTATGTGTGAGTGAGGTGAAAGTGTTGAATGATGATGAAAGTATTTTCTTTTTGGGGATTTTCTTTTCTTTTTGGGTCACCCTGCCTCGGTGGGAGACGGCCGACTTGTTGAAAAAAAAAAAAATCTAATATGGAACAGCCTCCTTGAAGCAAAGAATTCATAATTTACAAAAGAGAATCGTATAAATGATTTTGTAATTTCAGCTAACTAATGGTGAGACACTAAAAGCATCAGTCATGAACAGCTTTTAGGATATTCATTCATCAACATGGAAGAATACATTTTGTTGGTGGGTTTATTAGGTCTTAAGTTCATCAACTACATGAGGATCATTAATACCTGTTTTGCCTGGACTGGGGCTAGGCCTTTCTGCATATCACCTATACACCACCAGTCAAAGGTACTTAAATCCCTAAAATAAGGATTAAAGTTAACTCACAGCATATATACCACAGAAGTATACACCTCATGGTATGTGTACAGTAACTTTGAACATGTATGAGAATATAAAAAAAATATGCTGAGAAAAGATAGCTACATCATATATAGTTGTACTCTAATTTCCTGGCAAAAGAATTTTGTGCCCACACTCTACACATATACAGCATCACTTACATTTCCAACTACATCTGACTGTATCATCCCAACTTTGCATCTGTATGTTGATTCAATAAAATAACATTTGGAAAATACATGTTTGTAACATAAAAAAAAATAGGAGCAATTCTCATCATAAATAGAAGACCATCATATCAATAAAAAACTAAAACAAACAATAATGAACCATTCCACCAACAATGCTTCAATTTGTCAACACATCTTGAACATCAACTGAACTGGGACCATTGATCCAAACCTGGATTTCAAACCAAACCCCACAGATTAAAAGAGAATGGTATCATTAATAAATACATAACATTTTCCAGTTATCTGAAAAACATTTGAAAATTTTCATTAGAAACTGACCTTGTATACAAATGAGATTTTCATTTACAATTATATTTTTTTTAACATTCGGGATTCCCATAAAATAAAATAATAACGTTTACAATTAAATGATAAAAAATTTTTATATAATTTTTTTTTTTACACTGGCCGATTACCACCAAGGCAGTGGCCAGAAAAAGAAAAACTTCAACATCATCACTCCATCACTGTCTGCCAGAAGGGTCTTACCACTACATTTTTAAACTGCAACATTAACCCCCCCTTCAGAGTGAGGCACTGTACTTCCCACCCTCCAGGACTCAAGTCCGGTCGGGCCGGTTTCCCTGAACCCCTTCATAAATGTTACTTTGCTCACACTCCAACAGCACGTCAAGTATTAAAAACCATTTGTCTCTATTCACTCCTATCAAACACGTTCACGCATGCCTGCTGGAAGTCCAAGCCCCTCGCACCACAAAACCTCCTTTACCCCTCCCCCCCAACCTTCCTAGGCCGACCCCTACCCCCGCCTTCCTTCCACTACAGATTGATACACTCTTGAAGTCTTTCTGTTTCGCTCCATTCTCTCTACATGTCTGAACCACCTCAACAACCCTTTCCCTAGCCCTCTGGACGACAGTTTTGGCAATTCCACACCTCCTCCTAACTTCCAAACTACGAATTCTCTGCATTTTTATTCACACCACACATTGCCCTCGACATGACATCTCCACTGCCTCCACCTTCTCCTCGCTGCAACATTCATCACCCATGCTTCACACCCATATAAGAGCGTTGGTAAAACTATACTCTCATACATTCCCCTCTTTGCCTCCAAGGACAAAGTTCTTTGTCTCCACAGACTCCTAAGTGCACCGCTCACCCTTTTCCCCTCATCAATTCTATGATTCACCTCATCTTTCATAGACCCATCCGCTGACAACGTCCACTCCCAAATATCTGAATACATTCACCTCCTCCATACTCTCTCCCTCCAATCTGATATCCAATCTTTCATCACCTAATTTTTTTTATCCTCATAACCTTACTCTTTCCTGTATTCACTTTTAATTTTTTTCTTTTGCATCCCCTACCAAATTCATCCACCAAACCTCTGCAACTTCTCTTTCAGAATCTCCCAAGAGCAGTGTCATCAGCAAAGAGCAACTGTGACAACCCCAAACTTTTATGCGTGATTCTTTATCTTTAACTCCACGCGCCTCTTCCCAAGACCCTCGCATTTACTTCTTTTACAACCCCGTCTATAAATATATTAAACAACCACGGTGACATCACACATCCTTGTTCTAAGGTCTACTTTTACTGGGAAATAACTTCCTCTTTCCCTACATACTCAACTTGAGCCTCACTATCCTGAAAAAACTTCACTGCTTTCAGAAACCTACCTCCTACATCATACACCTGCAACATCTGCCACATTGCCCCTTCCCCCTATCCACCCTGTTCAACGCCTTTTCCAAATCCCTAAATGCCAAAAAAAACTCTTTTAGCCTTATCTAAATACTGTTCACTTATATTTCACTGTAAACACCTGGTCCACACACCCCCAACCTTTCCTAAAGTCTCCTTGTTCATCTGCTATCCTATTCTCCGTCTACTCTTAATTCTTTCAATAATAACTCTACCTACACTTTACCAGGTATACTCAACAACTTATCCCCCTATAATTTTTGCACTCTCTTTTGTCCCCTTTGCCTTTTTACAAAGGAACTATGCATGCTCTCTGGGCCCAAACCCTAGGTACCTTACCCTCTTCCGTACATTTATTAAATAATTGCATCAACCACTCCAAAACTAAATCCCCACCTGCTTTTAACATTTCTATCTTTTTCCCATTAATCCCAGCTGCCTTACCCCCTTTCATTTTACCTACTGCCTCATGAACTTCCTCCACACTCACAACTGGCTCTTGCTCACTCCTACAAGATGTTATTCCTCCTTGCCCTATACACGAAATCACAGCTTCCCTATCTTCATCAACATTTAACATTTATAAATATTAAAGGTAGTAGGCTGGTAGACAGCAACCACTCAGGGAGGTACTACCGTCCTGCCAAGTGAGTGTAAAACGAAAGCCTGTAATTGTTTTACATGACAGTAGGATTGCTGGTGTCTTTTGTCTGTCTCACAAATATGCAAGATTACAGGTACATCTTGCTACTCCTACTTACTTAGGTCACACTATACATACATGTACAAGCATATATATACACACCCCTCTGGGTTTTCCTGCTATTTTCTTTCTAGTTCTTGTTCTTGTTTATCTCCTCTTATCTCTATGGGGAAGTGGAACAGAATTCTTCCTCCAGAAGCCATGCGTGTTGTAAGAGGCGGCTAAAATGCCGGGAGCAAGGGGCTAGTAACCCCTTCTCCTGTATATATTACTAAATGTAAAAGGAGAAACTTTTCGTTTCTCCTTTTGGGCCACCCTGCCTCGGTGGGATACGGCTGGCGTGTTGAAAGAAAGAATTTATAAATATGAACTGTACAATGACAAGTTGAAATTATCTTACGAATTATGTTAAGTATGTATCACCTAATGTCCCTTTGAATACAAAGGTAAGAAAATTGTCATCCAGCTCTATAAATTGTTTGTATTTTTACCTTAGACCTTTGATGAGTTTTGAGAGTTTTTCTACTCCCAAAGTCTGGCCCTGGGCCAGGCTTTGGAGATCTCATCTTCATAAAAAATCACACTGCTAGATGTAATTCACTAAGTGGCCAATTCACTGAAATAGCCAGTCATACCATAATATAAGTAGAATCCCACAAGAATAACAATGCTTCAAATAAGGAATAATGCTTTTCAATGTAAGAAATGAAAGACTATATTTGGCACAACACTCATACTCAGAGGAGAGGGGAAAAAAAAAAAAAAGGTCCTAGCAGCCACCTCTGAGTACAAGCAACTGAACAACAAAACCCACAAAATTTATCTTTGAATACAAGAAAAGTATCATCCAGACCTACAAACTCCCTGTACATCCCTATCTGTATTTACCTATTTGTAGCTGTATGTGCAGAGTTAAGCTCATGGTGACCCCCATCTTCAGTATTTAATCTTTTTTTCGTAATTGTCAATGGCTGCAGCACTTCCTACCTTCTGGTTGTAACCTACTCCACTGTTCTATCACTGTTTATGGAGAGCCTTCTAGTATCCTTCAGAACCATTCTTCATTTATTCATTCAAGCACTGAGACTACATCTTCTGAAATACCCTGCATCACTAGAAAAAGTGCAATGCAGGGTAACCAAATTTATCCACCTTGAATATGAGGATAGGCTGAAGGTTGTAGGACCAACATTTCCAGAAATATTTTACAAGGCAGGTCTTAAAGTTTTTAAGATACTGAACTGCACATGCCATTTTAACTTTAATTTCTTCAAAAGATCAACTGCCACACCTAAAAGAAGTTACAACTTCAAGCATATCAAGATAGCTAACAAAGCTGACAACACAAAGTGTTCCTCTCCTAGAGAGTAAAAGTGGAAAAACCTATCAAATGTAGACTTCCTTTCTCTTCAAGGCCTTTCTCCTCGAGGTCACCTGATACAGTGGTCATCAGGTAAATGCATGATTAAGAATTAGACTTTCTTGCAACTGAACAGCCATAATTTTAGAAAAAAATTTTATGAACAAAAAGGCAACATGAAAGATTTTTACTAATGAATGAAGATCATAAGTTCAAGCAAGGTATAGGGTATTTAATTTATTATCAAGTGGTAGTCAATACATGAAATTCTTACATGTCATCATACTTTACATCACAAACAAGAACAAGTATGACCTCACATGATACTGCAGCTATGTTCCTGAAATCAACACCTTATGTAAAATTGCACTAAGTAATGAATGTAATATACATGAAAAATAGGGTTAGCTATACAATTAGGGTTAGATATACAATTTGTGTGGCTTAGCCACACAAATATTTTTAAGTGTTTAATTTCATCAAAAATAGTCCAGTTCTTAATACCTTACATTCCTTGTTGTTTGTTAACCTTACACTACCATTTATCTTCTCCTACCAGCACTATCACCACCCAACACCATCACTTACAGCAGTAACATTACATATTGCAGCTACCGCTATGTTCACAACCTACCAGCCCTATCACTACCTAACACTATCTATCACCACCTAACACCACCTTTCACCATCACTTACAGCAGTAACATTACATATTGCAGCTACCACTATGTTCACAACCTACCTGCCCTATCACTACCTAACACCATCTATCACCACCTTTCACTATCACTTACAGCAATAATATTTCATATTGGAGCTGCTACCCCCTCCACAGCCTACCAGCCCCATCACCTATGACTACTTACCAGCACTCTCATCAACCCAAATTCAAACTTTTTCCAACTTTAGCTGCATTAAACGGCAAGAGCCGTGTTCTAATAATTCCAAGACACAAATAAAAACGTTCATCCTCAATCTGTGTTATGAAAGGTTTGTCTGTAGTTCCTATTAGCAGAATACTAAAGACTACAAATGACAAAGCTTTCGTTACCTTGATCTCCCTGAAAGTGTTAAGATTACATACTTTTTTTTTTTTTTTTTTCAACAAGTCGGCCGTCTCCCACCGAGGCAGGGTGACCCAAAAAAAAAAGAAAGAAAATCCCCAAAAAGAAAATACTTTCATCATCATTCAACACTTTCACCACACTCGCACATTATCACTGTTTTTGCAGAGGTGCTCAGAATACAACAGTCTAGAAGCATACACATATAAAGATACACAACATATCCCTCCAAACTGCCAATATCCCAAACCCCTCCTTTAAAGTGCAGGCATTGTACTTCCCTTTTCCCAGGACTCAAGTCCGACTATATGAAAATAAAACCCGGGTTTTCCCCGAATCCTTCACTAAAAATTACCCTGCTCACACTCCCAACAGATCGTCAGGTCCCAATACCATTCGCTCCATTCACTCCTATCTAACACCTCACGCACGCTTGCTGGAAGTCCAAGCCCCTTACCCACAAAACCTCCTTTAACCCCCCTCTCCCAACCCTTTCGAGGACGACCCCCACCCCGCCTTCCTTCCCTATAGATTTATATGCTTTCCATGTCATTCTACTTTGATCCATTCTCTCTAAATGACCAAACCACCTCAACAACCCCTCTTTTTGCCCTCTGACTAATACTTTTATTAACTCCAAAACCTTCTCCTAATTTCCACACTACTCCGAATTTTCTGCAATAATATTACACCACACATTGCCCTTAAACAGGACATCTCCACTGCCTCCAACCCTCTCCTCGCTGCTGGGATTTACCACCCAAGCTTCACACCCATATAAGAGTGTTGGGACTACTATACTTTCATAAAATTCCCTTCTTTGCCTCCATAGATAACGTTTTTTTGACTCCACATATACCTCAACGCACCACTCACCTTTTTTCCCTCATCAAATCTATGATTAACCTCATCCTTTATAAATTCCATCCGCCGACACTCAACTCCCAAGTATCTAAAAAAAATTCACTTCTTCCATACTCCTCCTCCCCAAATTTTATATCCAATTTTTCTTTATCTAAATCATTTGAACACCCTCATCACCTTACTCTTTCTATGTTCACTTTCAACTTTCTACCTTTACACACATTCCCAAACTCATCCACTAACCTTTGCAATTTTTCTTTAGAATCTCCCATAAGCACAGTATCATCAGCAAAAAGTAACTGTGTCAATTCCCATTTTGAATTTGATTCCCCATAATTTAATCCCACCCCTCTCCCATACACTATGTTTATTTCATTTTTGCCATAGATCATCAATGAAGAAATGAGCATTTCTACATTATTCCTTAAAATACCATACCCACTCCAACACATGCTTCTAACTTCTGTCATTTCCTAAATCTATGTCCTTGGCCATCTTAAGAAGTAACTTGAGCTTAAAATTCCACACTCACTTATCATAACTGTTCTGTATCAATCTGTTATATTTATATTCCACCATTTGTGTCTATCTTTTCTTAATATCCCCTTGCAAATAAACTCCAGGTCTCCTCAGTGAGAATTTATCTAATTTCTACAGGATAACTGGATCAGTATGACTGCTGCATGATTGCAATTATTTATCATTGTCTATTTTATCTGTATTATTATACAGAAGACAGTAATCATTCTACATCATAATGATAATAAAAACATCAGACTCTAAATAAATTTACAATAAAATATTGTATCTTTCTCTAGTGTAAAGAATGTAAAATATGTACATGAAAGTAACACTGAATATTTGTTCTCATTAATGAATAATTAAACTACAGTAGCGTATACTGCACATTTTTTAGTATGGCATATAGTATAAGAATAAGGATGAAGCATCTTGGTAATCAATACAAATCCTTCATAACACACAGTGTCAGGAAACTTTAGCAACTTGCAAGAGTTATTTCACTAAGCAATGTATTTGCAAACAGTACATAAAAACATACCAATGAAATCTGGTATGTAAGGGGATTAAAGTTTTCAGCTTTACAGTTCTTCTTTCAGCTTAACAATTTAGGAGGATTAAAGTTTTCAGCTTAACTCTTCTTTAATAGCCATCAAACATTCCTTCATCAACTTCATATAAATCACACAGCAGATCAACTGAAAGAAGAGAATGTTATTAGCCTGCATCAAGATAATAATGCTAATCAATAATTTTTTTTTTTTTAACACATTCGTCCCTTCCCATCAAGGCAGGGTGTCCCAAACAAGAAACACTTTCAACATCATTCACACAATCCCATCCCATCAATCATCACCAGATCTTCATTAACCCTTTCAGGGTCCGTCCCGTAGATCTACGGCTTTATGGTGAGTGTCCAAACCGTAGATCTACGCCATGAGCTCAGCTCACTCTGATAAACTGTGAGTGGTACATTTGGGCCTAGATATGAGAGAATACATCTATGTGGTATGTGTGCACCACATAAAACAGATCCTGCAGCACACTGTGTATAATGAGAGAAAAAAAACTGAGACCGTGATTTTCGATTAAAACAGCGACTTTGCAGTGTTTTTTCGTATGTTTTTTATAGTTGTATTTGTGATTTCTTATCTCATTTGATAGAATGGAAGACATATCATAGAAATAGAGATAATTTTGATTGGTGTTAGCACTGGAAATGGTTTTCAAACTGAGCTCAAAGTGGCGGAAATGTTAAATTTTTGCCGATGTTCAAGAGAAAAACAAACGACCTCACACGTCTAATACATGCCACTGGGGGGTCTAATATACTTCACAAATGTGGTGAGATATTTATACAATTATTACAAATATTGCATAACAGTGAATCTTCTATTTTTTGGTGTGAATAAAAATTCATTATTTGAATAAAAATTCAAAATGGAATTTATTTGTAAAGCCTCAAACATAACTAATGAAAAGAGGAAATGTTAGTTTAGTGCCAGGAATACCTACATTGTTTATTCTGGACCCTATTTTGAAATTTTGGAATATTTTGAACTTTGTTTTAAAATTTGGGCCAAATTAAACAATTTCCGATCACTTTATTTTGTAGTTGAAACAGTTGACTTGGCGATTTCTTGTGCTCAATCGATAGAATAGAAGTAATACTAGTGAAATAGGTAAGAATTTGGTTGTTTGGAAAATAATGTAATTGGCCTAAAAAGGGAGTCAAAGTCGGCAAAATCGCCGATTTCAAAAATTTAAATATCGCTGACACATCAAAATTCACAGAGCATAATTTCGTCAATTTTCCACCAAATTTCGTACTTTTGTTTTATTACCTTCAAAAAAAAGATTTCTACGATTTCATAAGAAAAAATAACATTTTTTTTTTGAAAATTCTTGGACACTGGTGCTTTGACTCCAGATTTGGGCCTTGGACCCTAAAAGGGGTTTTAAAGGTAAGTGTCAATTATTCTATTGTTATTGTTCTATTTTTATTGTTGTTATTGTAATTATTCTATTGCTTTAAAAACTTAATATTTCATGGGGTAAAAGTTTTCTTTCATACTTTTGGGTGTCTTGCACGGATTAATTTGATTTCCATTATTTCTTATGGGGAAAATTGATTTGCTTTCCGATAATTTTGGTTTACGATGAGCTCTCAGGAACGGATTAATATCGCGAACCGGGGGTCCACTGTATTATTAATAATAATAATAATAATAATAATAATAATAATAATATTATTATTATTAAGTCATCCTATTTTGCTCCAGCTGTCCCCCACCTAAAAAGTAAATGAAAGTTTTTCTTTTTACATGTAGTAATTTATACAGAAGGGGTTACTAGCTCCTTGTTTTTGGCATTTTAGTCACCTCTTATGATACGCATGGCTTACAGAGGAGGGATTCTTCTCCATTTTCCCATGGAGATTGTAAGTTGTACACATACAAGATAACCAAAGTTCTAGTGCAGTGGTGGATAATTTTGTTTCTTTTCTTCCCACTTTATGTTCTAGGCTCTGCACAATTAACCCATTAATTGTCCAAATGCAGATCTATGTTCACTCGCCCAGTGCTCCGAATATTTAACCCTTTGACTGTCGAAAGGCCCAATCCTGAAGTGTCTCCTGGTGTCGCAAAATATTCGAAAAAAAAAAATTTTTTCTTACGAAAATGTTAAGATTATTTTTCTGATTGTTTTAGTCCCAAAAAAAAAATTTCCCATCAGTACTTACCCAGATATAAAAGGCATGAAGTTTGCAGAAAATGAGCCGCGTATGGCAACAGCGGCGACTGCCGCTCACCGGTAAACTTTGGTTTACTTGTATTTGAAGGTTTGTTGCTTTTTTCACTATTTTATTTTTTCACATAACTTAAGTGGTCTATGAGACCAAAGTAAGGTGCAATGTACATATATACACTCGTTGTATACAACACAATAAGCACACAAACAATTATCAATATATTGTTTACAAAACTTGTTTACAAAAACAAACAATACAAACAATTTTTTATTACTATTGTTCTATAATATATATACCAATATACAGTCACTGAACATATTCCTAGAAGTTCTGCAGCTTGTGGAACTCTTTGAAACATGGTGTCATATACAATGGTGTTTTATACTCCTCACACATAAAACCAGTGTGTGTGCATTTTTGTGGAAGTTTTTTTATGTGCAAAGACAGAACACCTCGTCTGAGCAGTTTTCTTCTAAGTATTAGCAGGCAGTTGTGTTATGTAGTTTTTTTTATTTTTTTTATTATCACACTGGCCGATTCCCACCAAGGCAGGGGGGCCCGAAAAAAAAATTTTAAACCATCATTCACTCCATCACTGTTTTTCCCAAAAAGGGTGCTTACACTACAGTTTTTAAACTGCAAAAATTTACCCCCCCCTTTCAGGTGCAGGCATGTACTTCCCACTCCGGGACTCAAGTCCGCCCTGCCGGGTTTCCTGAATCCCTTCAAAAATGTTATTTTGCTCACACCCAACAGCACGTCAAGAAAAAAAAACCATTTTCCCCTTTTCATCCTATCAAACACCTCACGCATCCCGCTGGAAGTCCAACCCCCCTCGCCAAAAACCTTTTTCCCCCCCTCCCTCCAAACCCCTTTCCAAGGCCGACCCCACCCCCCTTCCTTCCACTACAACTGTACACTCTTGAAGTCTTTTCTGTTTCGCTCCATTCTCTCTACTGCCCCGAACCACCTCAACAACCTTCCTCAGCCCCTCGGAAAACAGTTTTGGTAACCCCGCACCCCCCTCCTAATTCCCAAACTACAATTCTTGATTATATTCCACCACACATTCCCCTCAACAGCTCTCCACTGCCTCCAGCCTTCTCCTCGTGCAACATTCATCACCCAGCTTCACACCATAAAAGAGCGTTGTAAAACTTACTCTCATACATTCCCCTCTTCCCTCCAAGGACAAAGTTCTTTGTATCCAAGACCCCAAAGTGCACCATCATTTTTTTCCCTCATAAATTCTATGATTCACCTCTCTTTCTAGACCCATCCGCTGAACGTCCACCCCCAAAATATCTGAATACGTTCACCTTCCATACTCTCCCCCTCCATCTGTTTTTCAATTTTTCATCACCTAATCTTTTTGTTACCCTCATAACCTTATCTTTCCTGTATTCCCCTTTTTAATTTTTCTTCTTTGCACACCCTACCAAATTCACCACCAATCTCTGCAACTTCTCTTCAAACCCCAAGAGCACATTTCATCAGCAAAGAGCCTGTGACAACTCCCATTTTGGTGGGATTCTTTTCTTTAACCCCCCACGCCTCTTCCCAAAACCCCCCCCCCTTTACTTCTCTTACAACCCCATCTATAAATATATTAAAAAACCCACGGTGACATCACACATCCTTGTTAAGGGGCCAACCTTTACGGGGGAAAAAAATTCCCTCTTTCCACATACTCTAATTGACCCTCACTATCCTCGTAAAAACTCTTCACGCTTTCATAACCCACCTCCTACACCATACACTGCAAAATCGCCCCCTTGCCCCCCAAACCACCCTGTCCCCTACGCCCTTTTTTTTAAATCCATAAATGCCCAAAGACCTCTTTAGCCTTATCTAATACTGTTCCCTTATATGTTTCACTGTAAAACCCGGTCCCACACCCCCTACCTTTCCAAAAACCTCCTTGGTTTTATCTCTATCCTATTCTCCGTCTTTTTTATTTTTTTCAATTATAAAATACCATACACCTTACCAGGTACACTCAAAAAGACTTATCCCCTATAATTTTTTCCTCTCTTTTATCCCCCCTTTTCCTTTATACAAAGAACTATGCATGCTCCTGCCAAACCCAGGGGACCCTTTCCCTCTCCCTACATTTATTAAATAAATTGCACCAACCCCCTCCAAAACATATCCCCCCCTGCTTTAACATTTCTATTTACCCATCAATCCCGGGTGCCTTACCCCCTTTTTATTTTACCTACGCCTCACGAATTCCCCCCCACTCACAACGGGGTCTTCCCACTCCTACAAGATGTTAATTTCCCCTTCCCTATACACGAATTCCACAGCTTCCCTATTTCATCAACATTTTTAAATTCCCAAAAAATTCCCTCCATCTTCCCCAAAACCCCTAACTCTCCTTTTTTTAACTCTCCTCCCTATTTTTAACTGCAAATCCTTTTTTTTTCTTAGCTTTCTTAACTTGTTAACTCACTCCAAAACTTTTTCTTAATTTTTAAAAAAAATTTGTTTATAAAATCTCACCCACTCTCTCATTTTCTCCTTTTTACATTGCTTCCCACTCTCTTAACTTTCTCTTTTTTTCCATATACCTTCCCCCCCTTCTCACTTTACTTTTAAAAACTTTCATAGCTAACTTTTTCTCCCCACTACTCTCTTTACATCATCATCACCAAACGCTCCTTTCCCTCCTGCACCCACTTTCCCGTAACCACAAAATTCTGTGAACACTCTCCCCACATTTTTAAACCTAGCCCAACCTCTTCGACCCCCTTGCCTAGCTTATTACCCCCTCTATCCTCCCAAAGCTGTTTAACTTACCTTAACTGCCTCCTTTTTAGTTTATAAACCTTCACCTCTCTTTCCCCGATCTTTTTATTTCCCCCTTTTTCCCATCTACCTTTATCCGGGGGTACAACTAAAAGGATCTGATTAAACGTGGCCCCTCAAAATGTACATCCTGAAGTCTACTCAACAGTCTTTTATCTACCAAATAAAAAACCAACAAACACTGTCATTTCCCCTCACCCTGGGAAAAATGGTCGGTGTCATCTTTCCCTTCCTTCCCTAATTTCCCTTTCATTCCTTTCCTACCTGGGGGCTACCTGGGGGGCTTTCCACCTCTTTCCTACTTTCCCCTTCATCTTCCTTCCTTCTTTTTTTTTCCCTTTTTTCATCTAGCCCTTTCCTTTTTCTCCTTCATTCCTGCCTTCCCTTCTTCTTCGGGGTTTCTATAATAATACACACATATATATCAAATATTTCATAAAACGCTATTATCACCTTTCAGCAAGCTTGTTTGTGTGCCAGTGTGTGGCTTTAAAATTTTTTTTAGTCAGGAGTGGGCAGCTGTCAAAAGACATATTGTCCTTACTCACTCCCCCAAACTGCCTGCACAAAAAAGGGGGTCAATGCTGCTTCCCCTCCATTCACTAATTTCTTTCTCCCTCATTCATCCTTTCAATCTCTCTCTCTTTTTCTCTCTTCTGCTGTCTATCTCTGTCTCACAGGTACACAAATACAATATACAAGTGAAATTACCAGGATAACCCAAAAAAAACCAGCAAAGTGCATACTCTGCTGAAGAATTTAGTAAAAGTTGATGACACAGTCTTGTGGGTCTCTCTGAGACGAAAACGGGTAGACAGGGGGCTTGGGGAAAAGACAAATAACAACGACAAATGTTTGTCCTCCTCCGTCCCTCCTCCTCCGTCTCCCCTCCTCCGTCCCGTCTCCTCCCCTCCTCCGTCCCTCCTCCTCTCCGTTCCCCTCTCCTCCTCCTCCTCCCCTCCGTCTCCGCTCCTCCTCCTCCTCCGTCCCGCTCCTCCTCCTCCGTCTCCCCCTCCCCTCCTCCTTTTCCCCCCTCCTTTTCCCCCCCTTTTCCTCCTCCTTCTTTCCTCCTCCTTCTTCTCCTCCTCCTTCTTCTCCTCCCCTTCTTTTCTCCCCCCTTTTTCTCCTCCCCTTCTTCTCCTCCTCCTCTTCTCCTCCTCCTCCTTCTCTCCTCCTTCTCCCTTCTCCTCTCCTCCTTCCTTCTCCTCCTCCTTCTCCTCCCCTTCTCCCCTCCTTCTCCCCTCCTTTCTCCTCCTCCTTCACCTCCTCCCTTCTCCTCCCCCCCTCCCCTTCTCCCCTCCTTCTCCTCCTCCTCTCCTCCCCTTCTCCTCCTCCTTCTCCTCCTCCTTCCTCCTCCTCCTTCTCCTCCTCCTTCTCCTCCTCCTCCTCCCTCCTCCTTTCCCCCTCCTCCTCCTCCCTCCTCCTCCTTCTCCTCCTCCTTCTCCTCCTCCTTCTCCTCCTCCTCCTCCTTTTCCTCCTCCTTCTCCTCCTCCTTCTCCTCCTCCTTCTCCTCCTCCTTCTCCTCCTCCTTCTCCTCCTCCTTCTCCTAGTCCTTTTCCTCCTCCTTCTCCTCCTCCTTCTCCCCCCTCCTTCTCCTCCTCCTTCTCCTCCTCCTCTTCTCCTCCTTCTCCTCCTTCTTCTCCTCCTTCTCCTCCTTTCCTCCTTCCTTCTCCTCCTTCTCCTCTTTCTCCTCCTTTTCCTCCTTCTCCTCCTCCTCCTCCTCCTCCTTTTCCTCCCCTCCTCCTTCTCCTCCTCCTCCTTCTCCTCCTCTCCCCCCTTTTCCTCCTTCTCCTCCTTCTCCTCCTTCTCCTCCTTCTCCTTCTTCTCCTTCTTCTCCTTCTTTTCCTCCTCCTCCTGGCTCTGAAAACAGAGAGCTAGACAGATAGACAGCTGCCCTCCTCCCTCCACTCTCGTTTTCGCTCATCGAAGGTCAGCTCTTATCAATGTTATCTCCCCTTATCTTGTCACTGTCATGGGGTGAAATGTTTTCCATCTTCAATGGAAAATATTAATTACATATTATTATTAGGTATTATTATTATTATTATTATATTATTATCCTCTTCTTCCTCCTCTTCCTCTTCTTCCTCCTCCTCCTCCCCCTCCTCCTTCCTCCTTCTCCCTCCTTCCTCCTCCTCCTCCCTCCTTCCTTCCCCTTTCCCCCTCCTCTTCCTCCTCCTCCTCTTCTTCTCCTCCCCTCTTCTTCCTCCTCCTCTTCTTCCTCCTCTTCTTCTTCTTCCTCCTCTTCTTCCTCCTTTCCCCTTCTTCCTCCTCCTCTTCTTCCTCCTCCTCTTCTTCCTCCTCCTCTTCTTCCTCCTCCTCTTTTTCCTCCTCCTCTTCTTCCTCCTCCTCTTCTTCCTCCTCCTCTTCTTCCCCCTCCTCCTTCTCCTCCTCCTCTTCCTCCTCCTCCTCTTCCTCCTCCTCCTCCTCCATTGCTTTTGGTCTCAAACTCCTCCAAATCATGAAATTGATCTTCCACTGACACTTCCATCTGTGTTAGAGCATCACTTGGGAAGAGAAGAGTCCCAGATTTGCTGGGGAGTCACATATTTCTTACCGCTAGACATGGAAATAAATGGTATAAAATACCGACACAATGGCAATATAACAAAAATGCAGAAATAATGTGATCCTTTATTGACTACTTTCGCCCACACAGTGGGCTTTTTTCAAATCACAAACAGAACTACCTGGGGTGGAAAGGGAACGCGAGTATTTATAGTCCAGCTGAGGTCAGGTGAAGAATGCTGCATCTGATGATGTACCGAGTGGGGTTATAGAGCCCTAAAAACCTTGGGTACTTGGAAGGAGATTGGATAAGTTGTGAGCAGACCTTCTACAGTGTTCTTATGTGGGATAGCGATGAAGAAGTTTCTTGGCAAGTGGTTCACTATTTTAAATAGAAGCCACTATCTGGTTGAAGTTGTCGGATATAGAAATGAGTGATGATTCCAGGATTCTTCGGTATTGAGTGTTGTCTTCTGTGGCGATAAGTCTTGAGTTTCTGTAGTTTATCAAGTGGTTGTGTGAATTAGGGGTGTTGTACGCAGGCATTCCTTGTGTCGTCAAAACCTGCTTGCGTATGGTGTTCTGAAATACGTGTTTGGAGTCCCTTGATGTTTCGCCCCACGATAACTTGTTGCAGTCATTACAAGGGATTATGTATACCCCTGCAGAGGATGGAGGCTTGTCCTGCCTACTACTGGTGATGTCCTTGATGGTCGTGGTTGTGGAGGTAGATACTTGGAATGATTTTTGGCAAAGATGTTGGAAACATGTTTGGCAAGGGATTTGGGTGGAAGACTATGTATTCTCTTCTCGGCAGTGTCTTCTTTGGGTATGTTGAAGATGTTAATGCTCGCCGTCTGCAGTCTCTAAATGAAGTGACGAGGATAGTGGAGTTTAGAAAATATTGTTCAATTATAGTGCATTCTTCCTCAAGGACTCGTTGCTGCAGATTCTGAGTGCAACGCAGGAAAAAAGCCTATAATTACACCACTTTTTGGTTTTGGGTCGTGGTGAGAGTAGAAGTGGAGAAGATCTTTTTTGGTTGGTGGGTTTTCGATAGACTTTAAAACGAAGTTCGTGGTCAGCTTGCAGAGCAGGACATCAAGGAAAGGAAGAGTGTTGTCGACTTCTTCTTCAAGTGTGAACTGGATGAAGGCTCGACCTGGTTGAGCTTGTCTTGGAGAGCTTGAACGTTGAAGCTTTTAGGAGTTATGAGGAGAATGTCGTCAACATAACAGCCAGGTGACAGACGAAGGAATAATGGTGGAGAAACGTTCGGCTTCTAGATGTTCCATGTATAGGTTCGCCAGGACTGCACTGATTGGCGAACCCAGGGGTTAGTCCAAAAGTCTGCTGAAAGAGGTAAATTTTCGAAAGAGAAACACGTAAACCCAACACATAGTTAAAACAAGGCGATGAAATCGCGGGCTGGAATGGGAAGATCAAGTGAATCGTCAATTTTTCTGCGCAAGAGATCGATGGCTTGTGTAGTAGGTACTTTGGTGAATAGGGAAGTCACGTCAAGGCTGGAAAGTTTCTTGTTCCTGATGTTGATGTTGCGAATGCGATTGAGAAGATCACCTGAGTGTTTGAGATGTGCTGGACTGATAGTGCCCAAGAGTTTAGAGAGGTGTTTGGCGAGAATTCCTGAGTCATACCTCGACGTTACATCAATGCACTCAAAGGTTTAGCAGAAGACACGACCATCAGGGTCACCACCGCTGATAAAGGAGGTGGTGTTGTTTTTCATGAACACTGACGATTACAGGAACAAAAATGCTCAAATCTACTTAATGACCCGATAAACCCACAAAACCCCTCACAACTAACCAAGTGGACAACCTTACTAAAACTTTTCTTCAAAGGACTTTGCCGCATTCTGAGGGGCTCAGAACCAAGGAAGAAACTTCTGCACACCATGCCCCGCAACCCCAGACCTGCCAGAATGTACGGCCTGCCAAAGACTCACAAGCCTGGTATCCCACTGAGGCCCTATCCTCGGGAATAGGCAGTGCTCCCCACCAGCTCTCAGGAATTCTCGCCAAACACCTCTCTAAACTCTTGGGCACTATCAGTCCAGCACATCTCAAACACTCAGGTGATCTTCTCAATCGCATTCGCAACATCAACATCAGGAACAAGAAACTTTCCAGCCTTGAAAGTGACTTCCCTATTCACCAAAGTACCTACTACACAAGCCATCGATCTCTTGCGCAGAAAAATTGACGATTCCCCTTGATCTTCCCCTTCCAGCCAGCGATTTCATCGACCTTGTTGAACTATGTGTTGGCTTTACGTGTTTCTCTTTCGAAAATCACCCTTTCACAGACTTTTGGACTACCCATGGGTTCGCCACTCAGTGCAGTCCTGGCGAACCTATACATGGAACATCTAGAAGCCGAACGTTTCTCCACCATTATTCCTTCGTCTGTCACCTGGCTCCGTTATGTTGACGACATTCTCCTCATAACTCCTAACGCTTCAACGTTCAAGCTCTCCAAGACAAGCTCAACCAGGTCGAGCCTTCAATCCATTCACACTTGAAGAAGAAGTCGACAACACTCTTCCCTTTCCCTTTATGTCCTGCTCTGCAAAGCTGACCACGAACTTCGTTTTTAAAGTCTATCGAAAACCCACCAACCAAAAAAGATCTTCTCCACTTCTACTCTCACCCCGACACCAAAACCAAACGTGGTGTAATTATAGGCTTCTTCCTGCGTGCACCAGAATCTGCAGCAACGAGTTCCTTGAGGAAGAATGCACTATAATTGAACAAATTTTCTAAACTCCACTATCCTCGTCACATTTATCAGAGACTGCAGACGGCGAGCATTAAACATCTTCAACACACCCAAAGAAGACACTGCCGAGAAGAGATACATAGTCCTTCCCACCAACTCCATTGCCAAACATGTTTCCAACATCTTTGCCAAAACATCATTCCAAGTATCTACCTCCACAACCACGACCATCAAGGACATCACCAGTAGTAGGCAGGACAAGCCTCCATCCTCTGCAGGGGTATACATAATCCCTTGTAATGACTGCAACAAGTTATACGTGGCGAAACATCAAGGGACCTCCAAACACTAAATTTTAGAACACCAATACGCAAGCAGGTCTGACGACACAAGGAATGCCTGCGTACAACACCGTAAAATTCACACAACCACTTGATAAACTACAGAAACTCAAGACTTATCGCCACAGAAGACAACACTACAAACCGAAGAATCCTGGAATCATCACTCATTTCTATATCCGACAACTTCAACCCGAATAGTGGCTTTTATAACATAGCTGAACCCCTTGCCAAGAAACTTCTTCATCGCTATCCCACATAAGAACACGTGAAAAGGTCTGCTCACAACTTATCCAATCTCCTTTCCAAGCTACCCAAGTTTTTAGACTCTATAACCCCACTCGGTACATCATCAGATGCAGCATTCTTCACCTGACCTCAGCTGGACTATAAATACTCGCGTTCCTTCCACCCCAGGTAGTTCTGTTTGTGACTTGTAAAAGCCCACTGTGTGGGCGAAACGTAGTCAATAAAGGATCACATTATACTGCATTTGTGTTTATATTGCCACCGCTAGACATGCTGAAAAAGGACCATTGACTGAAATGGTATCTCCTATGATGTATATATACGACCGCGACAGTCAAAGGGTTAAAAAAAAAAAAAGAAGTTTTTCTTTTAAATTAAAGAGGGCAATTTTCTGTGTGTAATACGACCAAAAAAAAATTTAGGACCAGTACTTACCGAGATATAAGACCACAAAGTTGGCTCTGGATGCTCACCTGACGGCAACATGGAGTCCTGCCGCTAGCAGAAGTGTTGCCGATATACCTTTTTTTTTCTCGTTTTTATATTATTTTATATAATTTTTATGTTCTGATAATTACAATTTATTGTAGTTCTTGTGATTTCATAACCAATCTTTGGTCTGACACTAATATTAAGTACTGAAATTGTACTCAAATTGTCACAAACACACTGAAAGGTGGACATTTACACCTGCCTTGGTCATTTATTATTGTCTAGGAATATATACAAAGCATTTATAGGTCCCAGCAATGTTTTAGACACGCGGGAGTATACATGAAACTCCTTGAAGCATGGTGTTATGACAAATGTCAGTAAACTGCTGATAGGATAAGCAGTGGAGTGACACGATGACTGTGCACTGTTGCAAGGAACCCTGTTGCACACAAACATGTCTGTCTGTCTATCTAGCTCTGTCTGTTTATCTGTCTTTCTGTTTGCCTGTGTCTGTCTGTCTTTCTGTTTGCCTGTGTCTGTCTTTGTCTGCTTGCCTCTCTTGTCTCAGAGAGCGGCTCATGATTCAACTGGTATTACACAAGGTCACGTCTGATTCCTGAACAAGTGAAAATGTGTATTACTTGCTAGTTACCAGTCATGATTATTATGCATTATATTATCTATAAGCACAGTATAGCACTGTCTGGATTTTTTGGGTGATCCTAGGTAATTTACACTATGTATAATTGTATTTATGTATGTGTACCTGTGAGATAGAGACAGAGAGAGACAGAAAGATAGACAGAGACAGAGATATATACAGACAGACAGATGGAGATAGAGACAGTCAATCAGCCAGCCTCCGGCCAGCCAGTCTGCCGAACACTTATTACACGTTCCAGAATAGTTTCTTTTTACTTAGATGACACTACCAGTGGTACCAAAATTGAAAGGGTGTTGCACAAATTAAATTTTTCGAGGTTTCTGACATTCTTGCAACCACTTGTGGCCACATCCACCTCAAAGACACTAAACTTGGGGTCAACATCACTTTCCTCTTAAAAGGGGAGTATTAATAAAACATTATATCAGTAAATCCTTGGCGTTTGCCATGCTGTTTCCTCTAGCTGGCACTCAATTGAACTGGTGTTCCCACAAGGTACTAAGTGGTCCCAGATTTTTTTTAATTCTGTGCACACAGTGTTAAGACCCATTCTATGCTAACCAGGCATCTCAGACCAATTGTACAAAATTTGGAGGCAGGAAAAATAAAACGTAGATCAATGTTTAGAGCGCTAGCAGTAAGAATGTAGATCTACGTTCGGATAGTTAATGGGTTAAATAGTTATCTCTAACTTGCAAAGAGGAATAAGAATAATTGGACAAGTTCCTTTATAACCAAATATTTTGTAGGCATACCAAAAGAAACCTAAAATGATTAAATTTCTAAAAATAAATATACAATGAGAAATCAGAATTCAACAATAAGACAGACAATGGAACTGATGAAAGCTTATACAGTAGAACCTCGGTTTTCGTTTGCCCTGGTTTTCATCGAATTCGGTTTTCGATGACTTGTTTCGTCAAAATTTTGTCCCGGTTTTTGTTCATCACCTCGGTTTTCATTGAGCTGACAAGTGGTCCACCATACCGAACTTGTCAGCCCATGTCTACATAAAGCATCCCACACATCCTGAGTCAATCTGGCTTTGTTTCTCGTCGGCAGAGGGTGGTAGTGATGGTGGTAGAAGGTGGTAGTGATGGTGGCAGAGGGTGGTAGTGATGGTGGTAGAGGGTAGTAGTGGTTGTGATGGTGGTAGAGGGTGGTAGTGGTTGTGATGGTAGAGGGTGGTAGTGGTTGTGATGGTAGAGGGTGGTAGTGGTTGTGATGGTAGAGGGTGGTAGAGATAACCTCTCCTCTCTCTCCCCTCCTCGCCATCTTCCATATGCCAACAAGAGTCTTCAATAAAAGTAAGTGATGTTAAATGTTCATTTACCCATTTCATTAGTCCTTTATATTTATTTCTCTTTGTTTTCTGTATGTAAAACTATAGCTATTCTCTATAAAATGTATTTTTTTTTTAGTACTTTTGGGTGTCCGTAACGGATTAATTGGATTTACATTATTTCTTACGGGAAAATTCCTTCAGTTTTCGTCGAATTCGGTTTTTGTCAGACTTTCCGGACCGAATTAATGACAAAAACCAAGGTTTCACTGTATTTGACCAGCACTAATTAAAATTTGAGTGTTTAATGTTATACCTTCTCTATAAATTCAAGACACTTGCTTTTTTTTTTTTCAACAAGTCGGCCGTCTCCCACCTAGGCAGGGTGACCCAAAAAAGAAAGAAAATCCCCAAAAAGAAAATACTTTCATCATCATTCAACACTTTCACCACACTCACACATTATCACTGTTTTTGCAGAGGTGCTCAGAATACAACAGTTTAGAAGCATACACATATAAAGATACACAACATATCCCTCCAAACTGCCACTCTCCCAAACCCCTCCTTTAAAGTGTAGGCATTGTACTTCCCATTTCCAGGACTCAAGTCCGACTATATGAAAATAACCGGTTTCCCTGAATCCCTTCACTAAATATTACCCTGCTCACACTCCAACAGATCGTCAGGTCCCAAGAAACCATTCGTCTCCATTCACTCCTATCTAACACGCTCACGCACGCTTGCTGGAAGTCCAAGCCCCTCGCCCACAAAACCTCCTTTACCCCCTCTCTCCAACCCTTTCGAGGACGACCCCTACCCCGCCTTCCTTCCCCTATAGATTTATATGCTTTCCATGTCATTCTACTTTGATCCATTCTCTCTAAATGACCAAACCACCTCAAAACCCCTCTTCTGCCCCTCTGACTAATACTTTTTTAACCCCACACCTTTTCCTAATTTCCACACTCCGAATTTTCTGCATAATATTTACACCACCAGACATCTCCACTGCCTCCAACCGTCTCCTCGCTGCTGCATTTACCACCCAAGCTTCACACCCATATAAGAGTGTTGGTACTACTATACTTTCATACATTCCCTTCTTTGCCTCCATAGATAATTTTTTGACCCCACATATACCTCAACACACCATCACCTTTTTTCCCTCATCAATTCTATGATTAACCTCATCCTTCTAAATCCATCCACCGACACATCAACTCCCAAGTACCCAAAAATTTTTTTCTTATTTTCATTAAAATTTCTTGACAGTGCCTCTCCCACTCTATCATCTGCTCTCCTTTTGCACTCTCTCACCACTCTCTTTACCTTTCTTTTACCCCTTCCATATACTCTGCTCTTCTTAAAAACACTTCTGCTTTGTAAAAACCTCTCATAAGCTACCTTTTCTTTTTTATCACACCCTTACTTCATCTTTCCCACCATCACTCCTCTTTCCCCTCCTGCCCCCACCCTCCTATAACCACAAACTTCTGCCCCACATTCTAATACAGTGGACCCCCGCATAACGATGGCATCGCATAGCGATTTTTCCGCATAACGATTACTTTTATCGAAAAATTTTTGCCCCGCATACCAAATTTAAAAACCCCATACCGATTTTCGTCCGAGACGCGTCCAATGTGCCCTCAGCCAGCCTCACATGTGCCGCTCCGTCCCATTGTTTACCAGCCAGCCTCCGCGGTAACATCCAAGCATACACTCGGAATTTTTTCGTATTATTACAGTATTTTCGGTGCTGTTTCTGGAAAATAAGTGACATGGGCCCCAAGAAAGCTTCTAGTGCCAACCCTACACCTCAAAGGGTAAGAATTACTAAGAGATGAAGAAAGAGATAATTGATAAGTATGAAAGTGGAGTGCGTATAGCCGACCTAGTCAAGCTGTACAAGAAACCCCAGTCAACCATCGCTACTATTGTGGCACCAGAAAGACAATCAAGGAAGCTGTTCTTGCCAAAGGTTCAACTGTGTTTTCGAAAAAAAGATGCAATTGATGGAAGATTTTGAGAGACTCTTATTGGTGTGGATAAATAAAAAACAGATAGCAGGAGATAGCGTCTCTCAAGCAAATCTATGTGAAAAGGCTAGGAAGTTGCATGACGATTTAATTAAAAAAATGCCTGCAATAGTGATGATTGAGTGAATTAAGGCCAGAAAAAGGTTGGTTTGAGAGTTTTAAGAAGCGTAGTGGCATCCATAGTGTGATAAGGCATGGTGAGGCTGCCAGTCGGCCCACAAAGCGGCTGAAAAATATGTGCAGGAATTCAAGGAGTACATAGAAACTGAAGGACTGAAACCTGAACAAGTGTTTAATTGTGTTTGAAACGGCCTGTTCTGGAAGAAAATGCCAAGCAGGACTACATTACTCAGGGGGAAAAAGGCACTCCCAGGACATAAGCCTATGAAAGACGGCTTACTTTGTTGATGGGGTGCCAATGCTACTGGTGATTGCAAGTGAAGCCTTTATTAGGGGTATCACTCTGAAACTCCCAGAGCGTTCAGGCAAAAAAATGTCCTCAAGGATAATTTGTGTGTGCTGTGGAGGGCCAAACAGTAAGGCATGGGTCACTAGGGAATTTTTCTATAACTGGTTACACCATGCATTTGCCCCCAATGTGAAAAATTACCTAACTGAAAAGAAATTAGAACTTAAGTGCCTCCTGGTGTTAGACAATGCCCTGGTCATCCTACAGACGTGGCAGAGCGACTTTATGGGACATGAGCTTCATTAAGGTGAAGTTTTTGCCTCCTAATACCACTCCCTCCTGCAGCCCATGGACCAGCAGGTTATTTCCAACTTCAAGAAACTGTACACAAAAGCTCGTTTGAAAGGTGCTTTGTAATGACTCAGAAATCAACTGACTCTAAGAGAGTTTTGGAGAGATCACTTTAATATCCTCAATTGTGTAAACCTTATAGGAAGGCTTGGGAGGAAGTGACAAAGAGGACCTTGAACTTGCTTGGAAGAAACTGTGGCCAGAATGTTTTAGACAAAAGGGATTTTGAAGGTTTGAGGCTAACCTGAGAATCCTGTGCCAGTTGAGGAATCCATTGTGGCATTGGGAAAGTCCTTGGGGTTGGAGGTTAGTGGGGAGGATGTGGAAGAGTTGGTGGAGGAGGACAATGAAGAACTAACCACTGATGAGCTGCTAGATCAACTTCAACAGCAAGAGGCCACACCTGAGGAAATTGCTTCGGAGGAGGGGAGAGAGAAATTGAAGAAGTTGCCTACTTAAAGATTAAGGAAATCTGTGCAAAGTGGCTTGAAGTGCAAACCTTCATGGATAAAATCACCCTCACACAAACTATTGCAACCGTGCTGGTGATTATTACACTGACAATGTTTTTGAAACACTTTAGGCAAGTCATAAAGGAACGAGAGGTACAGGCCACTATGGACAGATATCTTGTGCGAAAGAAGTCCAGGACTCTGAAGCTGGCCCTAGTGGCATTAAAAGAAGAAGGGAAGTAACCCCAGAAAAAGGACTTTCTACCTCAAGTCCAATTGGAAGGGGAATTTCCCCTTTAAACACTAACACACTCTCTCCCTCCTCCCATCCCATCAATCATCACCAGATCTTCAATAAAAGTAAGTGTCATTTAATTGTGCATGCCTTTTTCAGTTTTGTGTGTATTAAATTAACATTTCATGTGGTAAAAAAAAATTTTTTTCTTTCTTTTGGCGTCTTGCACGGGTTAATTTTATTTCCATTATTTCTTATGGGGGAAAATTTATTCGCATAAAAGATTTATTTGCATAACGATGAGCCCTCTTGCACGGATTAAAATCGTTAAACCGGGGGTCCCCTGTACTGCATTTTTAAAAATATTCCAACCCTCTTCAACCCCCCCACTACTCATCTTTGCACTAGCCCACCTTTCTGCCAATAGTCGCTTATATCTCACCCGAACATCCTCCTCCCTTAGTTTATACACTTTCACCTCCCTCTTACTTGTTGTTGCCACCTTCCTCTTTTCCCATCTACCTCTTACTCTAACTGTAGCTACAACTAAATAAAGGTCCGATATATCAGTTGCCCCTCTATAAACATGTACATCCTGGAGCCTACTCATCAACCTTTTATCCACCAATACATAATCAATAAAAATACTTTCATTACATGCTAATCATACCTTGCATATTTATTTATCCTCTTTTTTATAAAATATGTATTACTTATTACCAAATCTCTTTCTACACATAGCTCAATTAAAGGCTCCCCATTTACATTTACCCCTGGCACCCCAAATTTTTCCTACTACTCCCTCTATAACATTTTTTCCCACTTTAGCATTGAAATCCCCACCACCAAATTTCTCTCACACTTGATTCAAAACTCCCCACGCATTCACTCAACATTTCCCAAAATCTCTCTCTCTCCTCTACACTTCTCTCTTCTCCAGGTGCATACACACAAATTATTTTAACCCACTTTTCACATCCAATCTTTTTTTTACTCCACATAATCCTTGAATACATTATATTCCCTCTTTTCCTGCCATAGCTTATCCTTCAACATTATTTCTACTCCTTCTTTAGCTCTAACTATTTGAAACCCCCTGACCTAATCCCATTTATTCCTCTCCATTGAAACTCTCCCACCCCCTTCAGCTTTGTTTCACTTAAAGCCAGGACATCCAGCTTCTTCTCATTCATAACATCCACAATCATCTCTTTCTTATCATTTGCACAACATCCACACACATTCAGACTTCCCACTTTGACAATTTTCTTGCTACATACCACAAATTCATGTAAAGATTAATAATTTTGCCATATAATATTTAGCTTTCAAAAAGAAAGTATTTTCTATGGCACACCAGTTCTAATGACCCCTTCAGAATAAGTTTTACATATTGCTCACATGAATACAACCTTATAGTACTATGATACTTATCGTTTGCTATATGAACCACTACAACTCTGCCCACCTAGCTAGCTAGTCAATCCTCACTAGTCATCCCCCAAATCTGACAACTACGCCTCCTTGCTATAAAATAAGTTTCCCCCTCTTCATGGGAGGTTCCTTGATGCTGGTGAGAAACACTTATTCCATTGAACTGATTTCCTACTCTTGGATCAAACTTGACTGCCTCCCATTTCTCAGGCACACTGTATGATCCCTATGGGTTTAGTGTTTTCTCCTATTCTACTACTACTACTTACTACTACAACTAATAATAATAATAATAATAATAATAATAATAATAATAAGTAAAGTAAAATTACACAAGTGCAACTAATAATAATTATAAAATGGGCTGGCCTCGCAAATGCTTGTACAAAGACAAGTTGCATACATGAGAAAGGAGAGGGGTAAATAGAGATTATCAAGCCCACTGTAGCACAGAAAAACCTTTTTCTTTATGAAAGGCATGTATTCTATACCCCCTGGGTTGTTGTAGGATATGAGCAAGCATGTGGATGTGCTACTGCAACAATGGCAGCCATAAATTGGCGAGGCCAGCTTTGACTGGCTCAAGTTAGTAATGGGGAACACAAAATAGAAAAAAGGAACAGAAGAAAGCATACTAACCTATACAGTGAGAGTCCTACTGGTACTGTTTCAAAGGTAGTAGATTGATAACGATGGGTTTGTGTTCCTAGTGAGTCAGAGGCTAAACACAGAAATTGCATGTTTTTAAAGTTGAATTATGTATACAGAGGGTATTTAGACCTATCATAGTTCATCAATACTTATGAAGTGCTTATCTTGAACTTCCAGTTGTAACTTGAATCTAGATTTCCTATCACAACATATCATTAATCACTGCATTACTATTTATGGAACAGAAGTAGAAGTGAATAATGTTATCTACAGGTAAAGGATAGACACCTACCTGTCTGTCTGTCAGGTTGTATATCCTTGGCATTAGTAATGACAGTACTCATAAATGCTGTGTAGTGTGGCAGTTGAGCTACTTTTTCCCACCACTCTGGGTCTACTATGGACCAGCAATGTAACACTCGGATGCAAGACAGCAACAGCCTATACAGCTTTTTTTCAGAACCTGTATTAAAGAGATTAATACAATATGAGCAAACAAATGTTTGAAGATTGAAATCTTAATGAAATATTAAGTTGCATATTTTAACATACAGTATACAGCAATACCTATTACAAGTCCAGTGGTGCTATAATTTCTTTTTGCATCAGCTGTTTCCCACTAAGGTGGAGCGACAAAAGAAACACATTTATCATCATTCACTCAATCGTTAACTTACCAAAAATGTGCACATATAATCGAAATAACCCTCCAAACCTCATAATCTCCACCCTTTCCCCAGAGTGCAGAAACTGTACCTCCCACCTTCAGGGCTCAAATTTGATTAACCAGTTTCCCCAGAATCCCTTCATAAATATTATCTTGCTCACATTCCACCTGTATATTACACTTGCAAAAACTACTGATCATCACTCACGCCAATCCTATACCATGGAGATATCATACATCCCTGTCTAAGGCCTCCTTTGGGGCAAATTGTAACTAACTCACTATTCTACAGCCTATGTGGACAGTTCTACAGCAACCCGAAGGAATCCAGAGAGAGGCTGCTGGAATTTGTGCTGTTAAAAGATAACATTCAGGTGTTTTCTAGCCCTATCACTGTCCATCACATAGATCTATGTTAATGACACCAGAGTCCAGGCCTCCAAGAGAAAATTTGCAAGGCAGAACAAGACTGCTTTGGGGCCCCTGGGGGCAGGCTGAGGCCCCTAATCTAAGTGAATTTTACATAATTATTTTTCTAAATACACTACAAATAGTTGAAATTACCAAAAAAAAAAAAAAAAATCAAATGAAAAAACAAAAAATGTCTATGGCTATAGGGCCCCTTCGGAGATTCACAGCCAGGCCCCAGACCAATGTACTGGCTGAACTCACTAACTCACTCACTAACTCGCTCACTAACTCTCATTCTCTCTCTCATTCTCGCTCTCTCAGGCCCTGCCAAGCTCCCTCACATAGATCAACATTTTGAGCACAGTTTACTCAAATAAGCTGAGAGTGGTAAATTTTCGATTAGATATGAGAGAATAGTTCTGTGCTGTGAGTGTACCTGGTATAAAAGAATCCTGCCTAAAGCAGTGCATGATAGGAAAGCACAAATCTGACCTTGTGTTTGGTTTAATATAGAGACTCTGAGGCATTTTCTAGAAGGGTTTTTTCATGGTTTTATTGGCTGTTTCTTGGTATCATTTGATAAAATGAAAGATTTGACTGAGATGATTGTGGTTGGTTCCAAGATGAGAAGTAGGTAGAAATTGACCTCCAAGTAGCATTAATTATTAAATTTTTGCCAATTTTCCTGAGGACAAGTAGGCCACTTTCATAACAGTCTGTTTTATGGCTTTTTACTAGTTCTGATTCAATTACTGGGATAATGTAAATCATGACCAATCATTAGTGGTTATATTTTGATTCTTTTGTGTAATGGGGAATTCAAAATGAAAAGCAAGTGTAATATGGGAGAGGCCTGGGGACATGATTAATGAACAGAGGAATTGTTTTAGTGCCTGGAATATCTACAGCTTTCCTTTTTAATTATTTTTGTGCAAAATAGGCCAAATTACCAATTTCTGTTTGTACTGTATAGGGTAGTTTTCATAGTTGAATGGACAGTTTCTTGTGCTCATTTCATAGACTAGAAGGTATACTAACAAAATAGTTAAGAATTTGGTTGAACTGAGCAATGAAATTGGCTTCAAGTAGGACTCAAAGCGAGTAAAATTGTTGATGCATAAATTGTGCCCAGACCACTAACTTTATACAATTCCACAAGTTTTAAATACAGCTTGTCCTCACTTAACAACAGAGTTCCGTTCCTAAGACCATGTCGTTAAACAAATTCATCGCTAAGTGATGCACATATATAATGGTATGAGTTTGTGTCAACCATCTTTGATATTGTTTTAATGTCAACTTTGCACCATTTATAACATTTCTGGTATATTTTTAAATGTTTATACACTAGTGTACAGTGGACCCTCCCTTGTTGTTGGGCTCTATTTTTTTTTATTATCACACTGGCCGATTCCCACCAAGGCAGGGTGGCCCGAAAAAGAAAAACTTTCACCATCATTCACTCCATCACTGTCTTGCCAGAAGGGTTTTTCATACAGTTTTTTAAACTGCAACATTAACACCCCTCCTTCAGAGTGCAGGCACTGTACTTCCCATCTCCAGGACTCAAGTCCGGCCTGCCGGTTTCCCTGAACCCCTTCATAAAAAGTTACTTTGCTCACACTCCAACAGCACGTCAAGTATTAAAAACCATTTGTCTCCATTCACTCCTATCAAACACGCTCACACATGCCTGCTGGAAGTCCAAGCCCCTCGCACACAAAACCTCCTTTACCCCCTCCCTCCAACCTTTCCTAGGCCGACCCTACCTAGCCTTCCTTCCACTACAGACTGATACACTCTTGAAGTCACTCTGTTTCGCTCCATTCTCTCTACATGTCCGAACCACCTCAACAACCCTTCCTCAGCCCTCTGGACAACAGTTTTGGTAATCCCGCACCTCCTCGTTGGGCTCTGTTTTCATGAATTTCAGTAATCGCCAACTTTTGCTGTAAAAATATTGGCTCAGTTTTCATAACTTTGCTCTGTTCTCGCCAGTGGTATGGTACCTGTCCGAGTGCCGCGTGCACACAAAGCCTCCCACACATGCATTCTGAGGCAATGTCACTTTTTTTCTTGGTGAGTGAACATCATCCTGCGAGGTCAAAGGAACCATTTCGTAATAATTCATTGTTTTTTGCACTTGTTTATTCTGTGTAACTGCTAAATAAACCACCCTGGGCCCAAACAAAGCTGCTAGTGCCAGCCCATTGATGAAGAAGGTGAGAAACATGATAGAATTCAAGAAAAAACTCGTAGCAAAGTACAAAAGTAGAGGAGAAAGAGAGAGGGGAGAATGTGCCTTCTTCAGTGATACAGCGATTCTACGATATATACAATACTAAAGCAACAAGAGTCAATAAAGGTTATAGTGCCAGCCAGCGATAAAGTGTAGCATTAATCCTTAAACTGTCCAAACATAGATCTACGTTGACATGCGTAGTGCTCCAAACGTAGATCTACATCCAATTTAACACACTTTCAAATTAAGAAAATCTAGGTCAGAGCACTACGCACATCAACATAGATCTACGTTTGGTCAGTTTAAGGGTTAACAGTGTAGCAAGTAAGTTAAGCAATTAAGCGATAGAAAAAGGACACAAAACTAACTCTTCCAATGTTATTGGAGGTATATAGGGCCACTAACAAACATATGCCACCCTGCCTATCTTCCACTACCCTAAACCAATGCCAGCATCTCCAAGGTACAGTAAGCGTAAATTTTTTTTTTTTTTTTCAACAAGTCGGCCATCTCCCACCGAGGCGGGTGAATATTTCTTTTTATAAATTAAAGTTTTAAAATTTCTTAATTATAAATTACGTACATTGTTTGTGCGAATAGTGTTGGTGGCTTCTGCTGCCGCCTTAATTACCACTATTATGTATGGCTTATGCTCTCAGTGGCCCTTATAAACCAACACCACCACCACCACCACCGCTTACTCTTCACATACATAATGACATTTTATTCATTCTAGAGTATATATCATGTTTCTGTGTTATTAATATTGTTTATATCATATTAGATGAATTGTGATAGATAAATAAGCATGAAATACAGTTCTTCTCTATAAAATGTACTTTTTGTTTATACTTTTGGGTGTCTGAAATGGATTAATTAGATTTACATTATTTCTTATGGGGAAATGGTTTCAGTTTTTGTGAATTTCACATTTCGTCAGATTCTTTGGAACGCATTAATCACAAAAAGAGAGGGTCCACTGAATGTATATTGAAATAAACAAAATTGATGAAATCAGCTCTAATATACACTATTCAGGTATGAATACTGGTCAGAGAGTCCGTCGTAAGTCAAAGGCATCGCTAAACAAGTACATCTCTAAGTGAGGAGAGGCTGTATTGTACTTTTGGTGTCAATGTCTTCAAAAAAAGATTCTCAATCATTTCATAAGAAAAAATTTTGTTTTTTTTAAATGTAAACACTGAGCACTTTTAATTTCAAAGCTTTGGGCACTGAAAGGGCTAGGATGGTTTTTATGGTTTTAACGGCTGTTTCTTGGTAACATTTGATAGAATGAAAGACATACTCGGGTCCTGGTTTCAGGACCAGAAGTAGCTTGAAACTGGGCTCAAATTAGTGGAAATATTTTATTTTTTGCTGATTTTCCCGAGTACGGGTAAGGCTCCCCTACACCTCCCAGTATGTTTTATGGAATTTTACTAGGAACAATTCAATTACTGGGATGCTGTAAACCATGACCAATCATTCCTGGCTATATTTTATCTGAGAATACAAAATAGAAGGCATGTGTAATATGAGGATGTGATTAATTGACCTTTACAAGGGTTGCAACTCTGCTCTCAAACATACTCTCAGGAAAAAAAATTATGAAATAGAAAACCTTTTCTGAAGGTTAAACAAAATGTACAAAATTTGATGGAAAACTAACAAAATTACACTTTTCATGAATTTTGCTGTCAACGTTATTTATGCGTCAATAATTTCATTCAATTTGAGTCCAATTTCAGCCAGTTCTACTGTTCCAGCTGACCAAATTCTTACCTATTTTACTAGTACAGGAAGGCCCCACTTATACGGCGGGTTAGGTTCCAGGCTACCGCCGTAAAGCGGAAACCGCCGTAAAGTGGAACACCCTTTTTTTCCACTTAAAAATGCATACAAACACTAGATAACAAGTTTACACTAACATATATTAAGTTAGCCATAGAACCAGGCATCAAAAAACAATAAAAAAGTACAATACACACATAGTGCACTCATTACTTACCTTAAAATATTTATAGTCTTAATCTAGGGTGAGACAAGTAGTATTTATTGTAAGAAATCAAGTGTGGTATGTATTGTAATAAGCCAGGCTACCTTACCAGGCCACCCCACCCACACATAGTTATGTAAACAAACCAGGCTCCCACATCTTATATTTATGTTTATTTATTCTATTGTGGGGTGTATTTATCATCTTTTTATGTTATGTATCGTGTTTTTATATAATTTTGAAAAAAAATATCATGGCTGGATTAATGAAAATGTGTATATTACCGTAATATACGACATTTAATGAGACTCAGTATTGTTATTATCACCACTTGTGCAAGTCGTCTGCTCACATCTCACATTTGTTTATTTATTCTACTGTGGGGTGTATTTATCTTATTTATATGTTATGCATCGTGTTTATTATATAATTTTGAAAAAAATATCATGGATGGATTAATGAAAATGTGTATATTAACGTAATATACGACATTTAAATGACTCGATGTATGTAAGTTTATTTAGGTACAGGTATACATAAGTATAATTATCAGAGTATATATAAAATATGAAATAACTTTTAAAAACATTTGAAATTTTGGAGTTTCCAGACAAAATGGAGAGACTTAGTGCTTACTGAGCTCATGGAGAATGTAAACAAACAGGGTGGGGCACGGTGACCGTATTAGAAAGTCAGGTGGGGGGAGCCGTATAGTGAGTTTTGGTCATAATTTGAAATGTCCGTATTAGCGGAACGCCGTAAAGTGAAACGCCGTAAAGCGGGGCCTTCCTGTATATCTTCCATTCTATCAATTTTAGTACAAGAAACTGCCCATTCAACTAATTAAACTACCCACTAAAGTTATCATAAACTGGTAATTTGGCCAATTTTGGACAAAAATTAAAAAATGCCAATTTCAAAATAGGGTCCAGAATAAACAACGCAGACATTCCTGGAACTAAAAAACATTTCCTTTGTTTCTTAGTCATGTCTCCAGGTCCCTCTTATATTATGCTTGCTTTCCATTTTGAATTTTTATTCAAAATGGAATGACTATCCCATTATTGTAATAATTGCATAAATAATGTCAGTGCATTCCTAAATGCATATTAGACTGGCCAGATAGACGCATATTGGACAAGAGATGTCATTTGTGTACTTTGGAATTTCAGCAAAAATCATACATTTCTGCTATATAAAGGGAAAGGGGACAAAAGAGATTGCAAAAATTATAGGGGAATAAGTTTACTGAGTATACCAGGTAAAGTGTATGGTAGGGTTATTATTGAAAGAATTATAGTAAAACAGAGAGAATGCTTACAGATGAGGAAGGGGGCTTTAGAGTGGGTAGGGGATGTGTAGATCAAGTGTTTACATTGAAGCATATATGTGAACAGTATTTAGAAAAAAGGTAGGGAGGTTTTCATTGCATTTTTGAATTTAGAAAAGGCATATGATAGAGTGGATAGGGGAGCAATGTGGCAGATGCTACAAGTGTATGGAACAGGTAGTAAGCTACTAAATGCTATAGTTTTTATGAGGATAGTGAGGCTCAGGTTAGGGTGTGTAGGAGAGAGGGAGACTACTTCCCAGTAAAAGTAGGTCTTAGACAGGAATGTGTAATGTCACCATGGTTGTTTAATATATTTATAGATGGGATTGTAAAAGAAGTAAATGCTAGGGTGTTGGGGAGAAGGGTGGGATTAATTATGGGGAATCAAATACAAAATGGGAATTGATGCAGTTACTTTTTGCTGATAATACTCTGCTTTTGGGAGATTCTAAAGAAAAGTTACAAAGGTTAGTGGATGAGTTTTGGAGGGTGTGTAAAGGTAGAAAGTTGAAAGTGAACACTGATAAGAGTAAGGTGATGAGGGTATCAAACGATTTAGATAAAAAAAAAATTGGATATCACATTGGAGAGAGGGAGTATGGAAGAAGTGAATGTTTTCAGATATTTGGGAGTTGACTTGTCAGCAGATGGGTTTATGAGAGATTAGGTTAACAATAGAATTGATGAAGGAAACAAAGTGAGTGGTGCACTCAGGTATGCGTGGAGACAAAAAACCTTATCCATGGAGGCAAAGAAGGGAATGTACGAAAGTATAGTAGTACCAACACTCTTATATGGGTGTGCAGCTAGGGTTGTGAATGCGAGGAAGTGGCTGGAGGCAGTGGAGATGTTGTGTCTAAGGGCAATTTGTGGTGTAAATATTATGCAGAGAATTCTGAGTGTGGAAATTGGGAGGAGGTGTGGAGTTACTAAAAGTATTAGTCAGAGGGCTGAAGAGGGGTTGTTGAGCTGGTTTGGTCATTTAGAAAGAATGGAATAAAGTAGAATGACTTGGAGAGCATATAAATCTGTAGAGGAAGGAAGGCAGGGGAGGGGTCATCCTCAAAAAGGTTGGAGGGAGTGAGTAAAGGAGAAAGGAGGTTTTGTGGGTGAGGGGCTTGGACTTCCAGCAAGTATGCGTGAGTGTGTTAGATAGGAGTGAATGGAGATGAATGATTTTTGGGACCTGACAAGCTGTTGGAGTGTAAGGAGGGTAATATTTTGCGAAGGGATTCAGAGAAACTGGTTAGTCAGACTCGAGTCCTGGAAAAGGGAAGTACAGTGGAACCTCAAATTTCAAACATATTGCTTATTGAACTCTTCAAAAATTGACCGCTTTTTTTGAACCAACTTTGTCCCTATTATCAAACTCGCACCTATTTTCGAACCGCCGGGTACCGGACCTGTCTGCCAGCCCACTCTGTCCACGTCCCTGTGCAGGTGCCGTGAGCCAGTCTGGCTTTGTTACTGCTTAAGTGAACGCTAACCTGTGCTCTCATTGAAATACACCTACCATCCGACTTATGACCTGCTCGACATACGACCATTCGACTTACGACCGTGTTTTCTATGCCAAATTTCTGGGAAATAAACAACTGTTTGTGTTGTATATTAGTGTTTATCCTAAACCTTACAGTATAAAATACAGTACTAAAAGCATAAAAAGCAAAGTACAAATTGAAATATCAAAATAAAACGATAAAATAAAGTCATTACAAAAATGTGACGTTGATAATCAGTAGTAAGGTTCGACTTACATCCATTTCAACTTATGACCGGTTTGTATTAACCGAACTCAGTCGTAAGTTGGATGGTACCTGTATTTTACAATTAATTCATTGTGTTTAGTGCTTGTGGGACTGTGAAATATGGTACCATGGGCCTGAAGAAACTTGCTAGTGGTACCCCTGTGGTAAAGAAAGTGAGAAACACCATAGATGTGAAGAAGGAAATAATGCAGAAGTACGAGAGTGGCGTGAAACTTGTTGAGCTTGCCAGGATGTATGGGAAAAACAAGTCGACCATCGCTTCTATCCTTTGATACCTAAAGTCCTTATGGAGGGGGATTTCCCTTCCAAACACTAACCCATACTCCCTCTCTCCTCCTCCCTATCTTCCAGATGCCATCACCAATCTTCAATAAAGGTAAGTAAAAATGTTATTTTATATATTTATTTAAATTTATTAATACATAATTGTACACTATATTTGTTGTGTGTATGTAAAACTATAATCTCTATAAAATGTTTTTGTTTTTTGTGAATATTTTTTGTGTTTCTGGAACGGATTAATTATATTTCCATTATTTCTTATGGGATATATTGCTTCACTTTTCAAACTTTTCGAATTTAGAATTAGCTCCTGGAACGGATTAAGTTCGAAATCTGAGGTTCCACTGTACAATGCCTGTACTTTAAAAGAGGGGTTTGGGATATTGGCACTTTGGAGGGACTTCTAATCTGTCTTATCTGAGTGCCTCTGCAAAGACAGTGATTATGTACGAGTAATGGTGAAAGTGCTGAATGATGATGAAAGTATTTTTCTTTCTTCTGGGGTCACCCTGCCTAGGTGGGAGATGGCCAATGTGTTAGAAAAAATATAGTATATATACAGGTACCATCCGACTTACGACCAAGCTTGGTTCCGACCAACCGGTCGTAAGTCAAAATGGACGTAAGTCGAACTTTTGAAAATTGCTGACATACTGACATACCTACATAGTACTGTAATGTAATGTACAATTATTTCATTATTTTTACCATAATTTACTTCTAATGTTATATTTTAATTATTTATGCACTGTATACTATAATGTATACATGGTAGTGAACTGTATAGTAAATTTTACAATGCATACAGTATCATATGTTACTGTTATCTTTATGTACTGTCAACACAGTGGAATGGGAGAAAACCACTGGTAGTGTCATCTTGCCAGAATGTAGTATAACCTATACCGTAAGTAAAGAGAAACAACTCTGGAACATGTGTAATACATATCCGGCTGGCTGGCTGGGTGGCCGGGTGGGTGGTTGGCTGACTGGCTGACTGAATGTGGTTGTCTCTCTCTCTATCCATCTATCTCTCTCTATCCATCTCTCTCTCTACCCATATCCCTCTCTCCATCCATATCTATCCATCTATCCATATCTATCTATCCATCCATATTTATCTATCCACATCTATCTATCCATATCTATCTATCCATCCATATCTATCTATCCATCAACATTTATCTATCTATCTATCCACATCTATCTATCTATCCATCCATATCTATCTATCCATCTCTATCTATCTTTTCATCCATCTCTGTCTATCCATCTCTATCTCTATATATCTATCCATCTCTCTCTATCTATCTATCCATCTCTAAATAACAAAAAAAAAAAAAGGCACAATACCGTGACTGGAATGATATACAAATAACCCGCACATAAAAGAGAGAAGGTTACGACGACGTTTCGGTCCGACTTGGACCATTTACAAAGTCGCACTAACCAGAAGTGGAGCAGGATGGCTATATATAGGCAGGAAGGGGTGGTGGTAGTAGTAGTAGTAGTAGTACAAGAATGGTATATATCATTCTTGTACTACTACTACTGGTATACATATACCATTCTTGTACTACTACTACCACCAGATTTACATGCTTTCCATGTCATTCTGCTTTAATCCATTCTCTCTAAATGACCAAACCACCTCAACAACCCCTCTTCTGCCCTCTGACTAATACTTTTATTAACTCCACACCTTTTCCTAATTTCCACACTCCGAATTTTCTGCATAATATTTACACCATACATTGCCCTTAAACAGGACATCTCAACTGCCTCGAACCGTCTCCTCGCTGCTGCATTTACCACCCAAGCTTCACATCCATATAAGAGTGTTGGTACTACTATACTTTCATACATTACCTTCTTTGCCTCCACAGATAACGTTTTTTGACTCCACATATACCTCAACGCACCACTCACCTTTTTTCCTTCATCAATTCTATGATTAACCTCATCCTCCATAAATCCATCTGCTGACACGTCAACTCCCAAGTATATGAAAACATTCACTTCTTCCATACTTCTCCTCCCAAACTTGATATCCAATTTTTCTTTATCTAAATCATTTGATACCCTCATCACCTTACTCTTTTCTATGTTCACTTTCACACCCTCATCACCTTACTCTTTTGTATGTTCAATTTCAACTTTCTACCTTTACACACATTCCCAAACTCATCCATTAACCTTTGCAATTTTTCTTTAGGATCTCCCATAAGCACAGTATCATCAGCAAAAAGTAACTGTCAATTCCCATTTTGAATTTGATTCCCCATAATTTAATCCCACCCCTCTCCCGAACACCCTAGCATTTATTTCTTTTACAACCCCATCTACAAATATATTAAACAACCATGGAGACATTACACATCCCTGTCTAAGACCTACTTTTACCGGGAAGTAGTCTCCCTCTCTTCTAGGTCTGGTCACAGACCGGGCCGCGGGGGCGTTGACCCCCGGAACTCTCTCCAGGTAAACTCCAGGTACACACCCTAACCTGAGCCTCACTATCCTCATAAAAACTCTTTACAGCATTTAGTAACTTACCACCTATTCCATATACTTGCAACATCTACCATATTGCTCCTCTATCCACTCTATCATATGCCTTTTCTAAATCCACAAATGCAATAAAAACTTCCTTACCTTTATGTAAATACTGTTCACATATATGCTTCAATGTAAACACTTGATCTACATCCTCTACCCACTCTGAAACCTCCTTGCTCATCAGCCATCCTACATTCTATCTTACCTCTAATTCTTTCAATTATAACCCTACCGTACACTTTTCCTGGTATACTCAGTAAACTTATTCCTCTATAATTTTTACAATCTCTTTTGTCCCCTTTCCCTTTATATAAAGGGACTATACATGCTCTCCACCAATCCCTAGGTACCTTCCCCTCTTTCATACATTTATTAAACAAAAGTACCAACCACTCCAACACTATATCCCCCCCTGCTTTTAACATTTCTGTCATGATCCCATCAGTTCCAGCTGCTTTACCCCCTTTCATTCTACATAATGCCTCACGTACCTCCCCCACACTTACATTCTGCTCTTCTTCACTCCTAAAAGATGGTATACCTCTCTGGCCAGTGCATGAAATTACCGCCTCCCTTTCTTCCTCAACATTTAAAAGTTCCTCAAAATATTCTCGCCATCTACCTAATACCTCCATCTCCCCATCTACTAACTTCCCTACTCTGTTTTTAACTGACAAATCCATACTTTCCCTAGGCTTTCTTAACTTGTTTAACTCACTCCAAAATTTTCTCTTATTTTCATTAAAATTTCTTGACAGTGCCTCTCCCACTCTATCATCTGCTCTCCTTTTGCACTCTCTCACCACTCTCTTTACCTTTCTTTTACTCTCCATATACTCTGCTCTCCTTATAACACTTCGGCTTTGTAAAAACCTCTCATAAGCTACCTTTTTCTCTTTTATCACACCCTTACTTCATCATTCCACCATCACCCCTCCTTCCTCCTGCCCCCACCCTCCTATAACCACAAACTTCTGTCCCACATTCTAATACTGCATTTTTTAAAACTATTCCAACCCTCTTCAACCCCCCCACTACTCATCTTTGCACTAAACCCACCTTTCTGCCAATAGTCGCTTATATCTCACCCGAACATCCTCCTGCCTTAGTTTATACACTTTCACCTCCCTCTTACTTGTTGTTGCCACCTACCTCTTTTCCCATCTACCTCTTACTCTAACTGTAGCTACAACTAAATAATGATCCAATATATCAGTTGCCCCTCTATAAACATGTACATCCTGGAGCCTACCCATCAACCTTTTATCCACCAATACATAATCTAACAAACTACTTTCATTATGTGCTACATCATACCTTGTATATTTATCCTCTTTTTCATAAAATATGTATTACTTATTACCAAATCTCTTTCTACACATAGCTCAATTAAAGGCTCCCCATTTACATTTACCTCTGGCACACCAAATTTACCTACTACTCCCTCCATAACATTTTTACCCACTTTAGCATTGAAATCCCCAACCACCATTACTCTCACACTTGATTCAAAACTCCCCATGCATTCACTCAATATTTCCCAAAATCTCTCTCTCTCCTCAACACTTCTCTCTTCTCCAGGTGCATACACGCTTACTATAACCCACTTTTCACATCCAATCTTTATTTTACTCCACATAATCCTTGAATTTATACATTTATAGTCCCTCTTTTCCTGCCATAGCTTATCCTTCAACATTATTGCTACTCCTTCTTTAGCTCTAACTCTGTTTGAAACCCCTGACCTAATCCCATTTATTCCTCTCCATTGAAACTCTCCCACCCCCTTCAGCTTTGTTTCACTTAAAGCCAGGACATCCAGCTTCTTCTCATTCAAAACATCCACAATCATCTCTTTCTTATCATTTGCACAACATTCACGCACATCCAGACTTCCCACTTTGACAATTTTCTTCTTATTCTTTTTAGTAATCTTTACAGGAAAAGGGGTTACTAGCCCATTGTTCCCGGCATTTTAGTTGACTTTTACAACATGCATGGCTTACGGAGGAAAGATTCTTATTCCACTTCCCCATGGATATAAAAGGAAAAGTAATAAGACCAAGAACTATTAAGATAAAATCAAAGAAAACTCAGATTAGTGTGTATAAATAAACATGTACATGTATGTGTAGTGTGACCTAAGTGTAAGTACAAGTAGCAAGACATACCTGTAATCTTGCACAGTTATGAGACAGACTAAAGACACCAGCAATCCTACCATCATGTAAACCAATTACAGGCTTTCGTTTTAATAAATAAATAAACATATATATATGGCAGGAAAAGAGGGACTACAAATGTATAAATTCAAGGATTATGTGGAGTAAAATAAAGATTGGATGTGAAAAGTGGGTTATAGTAAGCGTGTATGCACATATACAGCGGGGCCCCACTTATACGGCAGGTTAGGTTCCAGGCTACCGCCGTAAAGCGGAAACCGCCGTAAAGTGGAACACCCTTTTTTTTTCCACTTATAAATGCATACAAACACTAGATAACAAGTTTACACTAACATATATTAAGTTAGCAATAGAACCAGGCATCAAAAAACAATAAAAAAGTACAATACACACATAGTGCACTCATTACTTACCTTAAAATATTTATAGTCTTAATCTAGGGTGAGACAAGTAGTATTTATTGTAAGAAATCAAGTGTGGTATGTATGGTAATCAGCCAGGCTACCTTACCAGGCCACCCCCACCCACACATACTATTCTATGATATTTAAGCATCCCAGAGTGATAAAATGTATATACAGTTCACTCATTACTTACCTTAAAATATTTGAAGTCTTAATGTAGGGTCAGGAGTAAGTAAATGAGATAAAACGAATAAATGAGAGAGAGAAAGAATGAGTACATGAGAGGGGACAGGCGCAGAGTTATGTAAACAAACCAGGCGAACGTAAGTTTTGTAAACAAACGAAGTGTACACATCTGGGTTTTTGTACAAGTTACATTGTGTACAGGTTGTCTCTACATTGATACGGTAGTATTAATAAAGAAGAACACTCCCATTCTCATGTAACATCATTTTGAGAAGAAATGAAGCTCTGAGTGAAGGGAATGGAAATAAGTCACACTGACTTTTTTGGGTATCCTAGGTTCTCTACACATATGTTGTTATGTATGATAATCTATGTAATTGTATTTGTGTATACCTGAATAAACTTACTTACATACATACGAAAGGTATAATTTTCTACAGTTACCCCCAGTAACACATTTTCTCTTATGTTAGATTAGAGAAAATGTTATTCTTGCCGTCACTTGTACAAGTTATCTGGCTCCCACATCTTATATTTAGTTTATTTATTCTATGTGTGGGGGTATTTATCATCTTTTTATGTTATGTATCGTGTTTATTATATAATTTTGAAAAAATATCATGGATGGATTATGAAAATGTGTATATTAACGTAATATACGACATTTAATGAGACTCGGTGAGTATTGTTATTATTATTATCATTTCTAACATGGCGTCACTTGTGCAAGTCATCTGCTACCACATCTCACATTTATGTTTATTTATTCTACTGTGCGTGTTATTTATCTTATTATATGTTATGCATCGTGTTTATTATATAATTTTGAAAAAAATATCATAGATGGATTAATGAAAAAGTGTATATTAACGTAATATACGACATTTAAATGACTCGATGATTATTATCATCATTACTAATATGACGTCTGGAGACATAAGACGCTTACCGATTTTAATGTGTACCTGCATGCCAGCACAGTATGTAAGTTTATTTAGGTACAGGTATACATAAGTATAATTATCAGAGTATATATAAAATATGAAATAACTTTTAAAAACATTTGAAATTTTGGAGTTTCCAGACAAAATGGAGAGACTTAGTGCTTACTGAGCTCACGGAGAATGTAAACAAACAGGGTGGGGCACGGTGACCGTTTTAGAAAGTCAGGTGGGGGGAGCTGTATAGCGAGTTTTGGTCATAATTTGAAATGACCGTATTAACGGAATGCCGTAAAGTGAAATGCCGTAAAGTGAAACGCCGTAAAGCGGGGCCCTCCTGTATATTATATATATATATATATATATATATATATATATATATATATATATATATATATAATATATATATATATATACAGGAGGGCCCCACTTATACGGCGGGTTAGGTTCCAGGCTACCGCCGTAAAGTGGAACACCCTTTTTTTTTCCACTTACAAATGCATACAAACACTAGATAACAAGTTTACACTAACATATATTATGTTAGCAATAGAACCAGGCATCAAAAAACAATAAAAAAGTACAATACACACACAGTGCACTCATTACTTACCTTAAAATATTTATAGTCTTAATCTAGGGTGAGACAAGTAGTATTTATTGTAAGAAATCAAGTGTGGTATGTATGGTGTCAGCCAGGCTACCATACCAGGCCAACCCACCCACACATACTATTCTATATTTAAGCATCCCAGAGCGATAAAATGTATATACAGTTCACTCATTACTTACCTTAAAATATAGGGTGAGATGAAGTATATTTATTGTAAAAAATCAAGTGTGGATGTATGGTAAGTCAGCCGGCTACCATACCAGGCCAACCCACCTAAAACATAATATTCGTTACATTTAAGCATCCCAGAGCGATAAAATGTATATCAGTTCACTCATTACTTACCTTAAAATATTTGTAGTCTTAGTGTAGGGTCAGGAGTAAGTAAATGAGATAAAACGAATAAATGAGAGAGAGAAAGAATGAGTGCATGAGAGAGGACAGGCACAGAGTTATGTAAACAAACCAGGCGAAGGTAAGTTTTGTAAACGAAGTGTACACGTCTGGTTTGTGTACAAGTTACATTGTGTACAGGTTGTCTCTACATTGATATGGTAGAATAAATAAAGAAGAACACTCCCATTCTCATGTAACATCATTTGAGAAGAAATGATGCTCTGAGTGAAGGCAATGGAAGTAAGTCACTCTGACTTTTTTCGGTTATCCTAGGTTCTCTACACATATGTTATGTATTTATGTTATGTATCGTGTTTATTATATAATTTTGAAAAAAAATATCACGGATGGATTAATGAAAATGTGTATATTAACGTAATATACAACATTTAATGATACACCGAGCTCAGACAGCGTAAACAAACTGAACAGGTTGTGGACGATCACTCGGTCAGGCGAAATAGACGGTATTAATACGTGTCCAGTTTTAGTTCATTCATGTACATTTGTAAGAGTTTGTGAAACTTTTACCTTATAATATTTTTATTATTATATAATAATTAAATCACGAAACAAATACTCTTACACTGTGTACAAGTTAGTACAGAATTATAGCTATAAAGTGAAGGCATACGAAAGGAATATCTTTCTACAGTTATCCCTAGTAACAGGTGACGGGCAGAGAAAACGTAATTCTTCCGACACTTCTACAAACCGTTTGGTAAACATCTCAAATATTTGTATAAATTTTTATACTGGGACATGATCATTTTGTGTGTTAACA
>NC_069413.1:70877742-70899620 GCF_026875155.1 Cherax quadricarinatus | reverse complement strand
TGCCGGGAGCAATGGGCTAGAAACCCCCTTCCCTGTAAAAATTCTAAAAAGAGAAGAAGAAAAACTTTATAAACTGGGTTGCTTAAATGTGCGTGGATGTAGTGCGGATGACAAGAAACAGATGATTGCTGATGTTATGAATGAAAAGAAGTTGGATGTCCTGGCCTAAGCGAAACAAAGTGAAGGGGGTAGGAGAGTTTCAGTGGGGGGAAATAAAATGGGATTAAATCTGGAGTATCTGAGAGAGTTAGAGCAAAGGAAGGGGTAGCAGTAATGTTAAATGATCAGTTAGGAGGAAAAAAAGAGAATATGAATGTGTAAATTCAAGAATTATGTGGATTAAAGTAAAGGTTGGATGCGAGAAGTGGGTCATAATAAGCGTGTATGCACCTGGAGAAGAGAGGAATGCAGAGGAGAGAGAGAGATTTTGGGAGATGTTAAGTGAATGTTTAGGAGCCTTTGAACCAGTGAGAGAGTAATTGTGGTAGGGGACTTGAATGCTAAAGTAGGAGAAACTTTTAGAGAGGGTGTGGTAGGTAAGTTTGGGGTGCCAGGTGTAAATGATAATGGGAGCCCTTTGATTGAACTTTGTATAGAAAGGGGTTTAGTTATAGGTAATACTATTTTAAGAAAAAGAGGATAAATAAGTTACACGATATGATGTAGGGCGAAATGACAGTAGTTTGTTGGATTATGTATTGGTAGATAAAAGACTGTTGAGTAGACTTCAGGATGTACATGTTTATAGAGGGGCCACAGATATATCAGATCACTTTCTAGTTGTAGCTACACTGAGAGTAAAGGTAGATGGGGATACAAGGAGAATAGAAGCATCAGGGAAAGAGAGAGGTGAAGGTTTATAAACTAAAAGAGGAGGCAGTTAGGGTAAGATATAAACAGCTATTGGAGGATAGATGGGCTAATGAGAGCATAGGCAATGGGGTCGAAGAGGTATGGGGTAGGTTTAAAAATGTAGTGTTAGAGTGTTCAGCAGAAGTTTGTGGTTACAGGAAAGTGGGTGCAGGAGGGAAGAGGAGCGATTGGTGGAATGATGATGTAAAGAGAGTAGTAAGGGAGAAAAAGTTAGCATATGAGAAGTTTTTACAAAGTAGAAGTGATGCAAGGAGGGAAGAGTATATGGAGAAAAAGAGAGAAGTTAAGAGAGTGGTGAAGCAATGTAAAAAGAGAGCAAATGAGAGAGTGGGTGAGATGTTATCAACAAATTTTGTTGAAAATAAGAAAAAGTTTTGGAGTGAGATTAACAAGTTAAGAAAGCCTAGAGAACAAATGGATTTGTCAGTTAAAAATAGGAGAGGAGAGTTATTAAATGGAGAGTTAGAGGTATTGGGAAGATGGAAGGAATATTTTGAGGAATTGTTAAATGTTGATGAAGATAGGGAAGCTGTGATTTCGTGTATAGGGCAAGGAGGAATAACATCTTGTAGGAGTGAGGAAGAGCCAGTTGTGAGTGTGGGGAAGTTCGTGAGGCAGTAGGTAAAATGAAAGGGGGTAAGGCAGCCGGGATTGATGGGATAAAGATAGAAATGTTAAAAGCAGGTGGGGATATAGTTTTGGAGTGGTTGGTGCAATTATTTAATAAATGTATGGAAGAGGGTAAGGTACCTAGGGATTGCAGAGAGCATGCATGTTCCATTTGTATAAAGGCAAAGGGGATAAAAGAGAGTGCAAAAATTATAGGGGGATAAGTCTGTTGAGTGTACCTGGTTAAAGTGTATGGTAGAGTTATAATTGAAAGAATTAAGAGTAAGACGGAGAATAGGATAGCAGATGAACAAGGAGGCTTTAGGAAAGGTAGGGGGTGTGTGGACCAGGTGTTTACAGTGAAACATATAAGTGAACAGTATTTAGATAAGGCTAAAGAGGTCTTTGTGGCATTTATGGATTTGGAAAAAGGCGTATGACAGGGTGGATAGGGGGGCAATGTGGCAGATGTTGCAAGTGTATGGTGTAGGAGGTAGGTTACTGAAAGCAGTGAAGAGTTTTTACGAGGATAGTGAGGCTCAAGTTAGAGTATGTAGGAAAGAGGGAAATTTTTTCCCAGTAAAAGTAGGCCTTAGACAAGGATGTGTGATGTCACCGTGGTTGTTTAATATATTTATAGATGGGGTTGTAAGAGAAGTAATGCGAGGGTCTTGGCAAGAGGCGTGGAGTTAAAAGATAAAGAATCACACACAAAGTGGGAGTTGTCACAGCTGCTCTTTGCTGATGACACTGTGCTCTTGGGAGATTCTGAAGAGAAGTTGCAGAGATTGTTGATGAATTTGGTAGGGTGTGCAAAAGAAGAAAATTAAAGGTGAATACAGGAAAGAGTAAGGTTATGAGGATAACAAAAAGATTAGGTGATGAAAGATTGAATATCAGATTGGAGGAGAGAGAGTATGGAGGAGGTGAACGTATTCAGATATTTGGGAGTGGACGTGTCAGCGGATGGGTCTATGAAAGATGAGGTGAATCATAGAATTGATGAGGGAAAAGAGTGAGTGGTGCACTTAGGAGTCTGTGGAGACAAAGAACTTTGTCCTTGGAGGCAAAGAGGGGAATGTATGAGAGTATAGTTTTACCAACGCTCTTATATGGGTGTGAGCGTGGGTGATGAATGTTGCAGCGAGGAGAGGCTGGAGGCAGTGGAGACGTCATGTCTGAGGGCAATGTGTGGTGTGAATATAATGCAGAAAATTCGTAGTTTGGAGTTGGGGGGGTGCGGGATTCCCAAAAAAACTTTTGCCCAGAGGGCGGGGAAAGGTTGTTGAGGGTTCGGACGTGGGAGAATGGAGCGAAACGAATGACTTCAAGAGTGTATCGTTGTAGTGGAAGGAAGGCGGGGTGGGGTGGGCCCTGGAAGGTTTGGGGGACGGGGTAAAGGGGTTTTGTGTGGAGGGGCTTGGATTCCAGCAGGCATGGTGAGCGTGTTTGATAGGAGTGAATGGAGACAAAGGTTTTAATATTGCGTGCTTTGGGTGTGAGCAAAGAACTTTATGAAGGGTTCGGGAAAACCCGGCAGGCCGGATTTGAGTTGGAGGGGGAAAGTACAGTGCCCCCACTCTGAAGGGGGGGTGTTAATGTTGCAGTTTAAAAACTGTAGTGTAAAGCACCCTTCTGGAAGACGTGTGGAGTGAATGATGGTGAAAGTTTTTCTTTTTGGGGCCACCCTGCCTGGGGGGGAAAAATCGGCCGGTGTGTTTAATAAAAAAAAAAAAAAAATATAATAATATGAAAAGTAAAGTACACAAGTGCAACTAATAAAAATTTAAAAAATGGGTGGCCTCGCAAATGCTTGTAAAAAGACAAGTTGCATACGGGAAAAAGGGAGGGGAAAATAGAGTTTTCAGCCCACTGTAGCACAGAAAACCTTTTTCTTTTGAAAGGCTGTATTCTATCCCCCCCGGGGGTTTTGTAGGTATAAAAAGCTGGGATGTGCTACTGCCAACAATGGCAGCCAAAAAATTGGCGAGGCCGCTTTGATGGCTCAAGTTAGTTTAAAGGGGAACCCCAAAAAAAGAAAAAGGAAAGAAAAAAGCATACTAAACTATACAGTGAGAGTCCTACTGGACTGTTTAAGGTGTGTTGATAACGATGGGTTTGTGTTCCCGTGGTCAGAGGTAAACAGAAAATTTCATGTTTTTAAGTTGAATTTGTTAAGAGGGTTTTAGACTATCTGTTTTAATACTTATGAAGTGCTTTCTTGAATTCCCCTTGTTTTAAATTTAATTAATTTCCTATCCAAAATACATTAATCACTGCATTTTTTATGGAACAGAAGTAGAAGTGAATAATGTTATCTACAGGTAAAGGATAGACACCTACCTGTCTGTCTGTCAGGTTGTATATCCTTGGCATTAGTAATGACAGTACTCATAAATGCTGTGTAGTGTGGCAGTTGAGCTACTTTTTCCCACCACTCTGGTCTACTATGGACCAGCAATGTAACACTCGGATGCAAGACAGCAACAGCCTATACAGCTTTTTTCAGAACCTGTATTAAAGAGATTAATACAATATGAGCAAACAAATGTTTGAAGATGAAATCTTAATGAAATATTAAGTTGCATATTTTAACATACAGTATACAGCAATACCTATTACAAGTCCAGTGGTGCTATAATTTCTTTTTGCATCAGCTGTTTCCCACTAAGGTGGAGCGACAAAAGAAACACATTTACCATCATTCACTCAATCGTTAACTTACCAAAAATGTGCACATATAATCGAAATAACCCTCCAAACCTCATAATCTCCACCCTTTCCCCAGAGTGCAGAAACTGTACCTCCCACCTTCAGGGCTCAAATTTGATTAACCAGTTTCCCCAGAATCCCTTCATAAATATTATCTTGCTCACATTCCACCTGTATATTACATTTGCAAAAACTACTGATCATCACTCACGCCAATCCTATACCATGGAGATATCACACATCCCTGTCTAAGGCCTCCTTTGGGGCAAATTGTAACTAACTCACTATTCTACAGCCTATGTGGACAGTTCTACAGCAACCCGAAGGAATCCAGAGAGAGGCTGCTGGAATTTGTGCTGTTAAAAGATAACATTCAGGTGTTTTCTAGCCCTATCACTGTCCATCACATAGATCTATGTTAATGACACCAGAGTCCAGGCCTCCAAGAGAAAATTTGCAAGGCAGAACAAGACTGCTTTGGGGCCCCTGGGGGCAGGCTGAGGCCCCTAATCTAAGTGAATTTTACATAATTATTTTTCTAAATACACTACAAATAGTTGAAATTACCAAAAAAAAAAAAAAAAATCAAATGAAAAAACAAAATAAAATGTCTATGGCTATAGGGCCCCTTCAGAGATTCACAACCAGGCCCCAGACCAATGTACTGGCTGAACTCACTAACTCACTCACTCACTAACTCGCTCACTAACTCTCATTCTCTCTCTCATTCTCGCTCTCTCAGGCCCTGCCAAGCTCCCTCACATAGATCAACATTTTGAGCACAGTTTACTCAAATAAGCTGAGAGTGGTAAATTTTCGATTAGATATGAGAGAATAGTTCTGTGCTGTGAGTGTACCTGGTATAAAAGAATCCTGCCTAAAGCAGTGCATGATAGGAAAAGCACAAATCTGACCTTGTGTTTGGTTTAATATAGAGACTCTGAGGCATTTCTAGAATGGTTTTCATGGTTTTATTGGCTGTTTCTTGGTATCATTTGATAAAATGAAAGATTTGACTGAGATGATTGTGGTTGGTTCCAAGATGAGAAGTAGGTAGAAATTGACCTCCAAGTAGCATTAATTATTAAATTTTTGCCAATTTTCCTGAGGACAAGTAAGGCCACTTTCATAACAGTCTGTTTTATGGCTTTTTACTAGTTCTGATTCAATTACTGGGATAATGTAAATCATGACCAATCATTAGTGGTTATATTTTGATTCTTTTGTGTAATGGGGAATTCAAAATGAAAAGCAAGTGTAATATGGGAGAGGCCTGGGGACATGATTAATGAACAGAGGAATTGTTTTAGTGCCTGGAATATCTACAGCTTTCCTTTTTAATTATTTTTGTGCAAAATAGGCCTCATTACCTATTTCTGTTTGTACTGTATAGGGTAGTTTTCACAGTTGAATTGACAGTTTCTTGTGCTCATTTCATAGACTAGAAGGTATACTAACAAAATAGTTAAGAATTTGGTTGAACTGAGCAATGAAATTGGCTTCAAGTAGGACTCAAAGCGAGTAAAATTGTTGATGCATAAATTGTGCCCAGACCACTAACTTTATACAATTCCACAAGTTTTAAATACAGTTTGTCCTCACTTAACAACAGAGTTCCGTTCCTAAGACCATGTCGTTAAACAAATTCATCGCTAAGTGATGCACATACTATAATGGTAGTGAGTTTGTGTCAACCATCTTTGATATTGTTTTAATGTCAACTTTGCACCATTTATAACATTTCTGGTATATTTTTAAATGTTTATACACTAGTGTACAGTGGACCCTCCCTTGTTGTTGGGCTCTATTTTTTTTTTATTATCACACTGGCCGATTCCCACCAAGGCAGGGTGGCCCGAAAAAGAAAAACTTTCACCATCATTCACTCCATCACTGTCTTGCCAGAAGGGTGCTTTTCACTACAGTTTTTAAACTGCAACATTAACACCCCTCCTTCAGAGTGCAGGCACTGTACTTCCCATCTCCAGGACTCAAGTCCGGCCTGCCGGTTTCCCTGAACCCCTTCATAAATGTTACTTTGCTCACACTCCAACAGCACGTCAAGTATTAAAAACCATTTGTCTCCATTCACTCCTATCAAACACGCTCACACATGCCTGCTGGAAGTCCAAGCCCCTCGCACACAAAACCTCCTTTACCCCCTCCCTCCAACCTTTCCTAGGCCGACCCCTACCTAGCCTTCCTTCCACTACAGACTGATACACTCTTGAAGTCACTCTGTTTCGCTCCATTCTCTCTACATGTCCGAACCACCTCAACAACCCTTCCTCAGCCCTCTGGACAACAGTTTTGGTAATCCCGCACCTCCTCGTTGGGCTCTGTTTTCATGAATTTCAGTAATCGCCAACTTTTGCTGTAAAAATATTGGCTCAGTTTTCATAACTTTGCTCTGTTCTCGCCAGTGGTATGGTACCTGTCCGAGTGCCGCGTGCACACAAAGCCTCCCACACATGCATTCTGAGGCAATGTCACTTTTTTCTTGGTGAGTGAACATCATCCTGCGAGGTCAAAGGAACCATTTCGTAATAATTCATTTTTTTTTGCACTTGTTTATTCTGTGTAACTGCTAAATAAACCACCCTGGGCCCAAACAAAGCTGCTAGTGCCAGCCCATTGATGAAGAAGGTGAGAAACATGATAGAATTCAAGAAAAAACTCGTAGCGAAGTACAAAAGTAGAGGAGAAAGAGAGAGGGGAGAATGTGCCTACTTCAGTGATACAGCGATTCTACGATATATACAATACTAAAGCAACAAGAGTCAATAAAGGTTATAGTGCCAGCCAGCGATAAAGTGTAGCATTAATCCTTAAACTGTCCAAACATAGATCTACGTTGACATGCGTAGTGCTCCAAACGTAGATCTACATCCAATTTAACACACTTTCAAATTAAGAAAATCTAGGTCAGAGCACTACGCACATCAACATAGATCTACGTTTGGTCAGTTTAAGGGTTAACAGTGTAGCAAGTAAGTTAAGCAATTAAGCGATAGAAAAAGGACACAAAACTAACTCTTCCAATGTTATTGGAGGTATATAGGGCCACTAACAAACATATGCCACCCTGCCTATCTTCCACTACCCTAAACCAATGCCAGCATCTCCAAGGTACAGTAAGCGTAAATTTTTTTTTTTTTTTCAACAAGTCGGCCATCTCCCACCGAGGCAGGGTGAATATTTCTTTTTATAAATTAAAGTGTAAAATTTCTTAATTATAAATTACGTACATTGTTTGTGCGAATAGTGTTGGTGGCTTCTGCTGCCGCCTTAATTACCACTATTATGTATGGCTTATGCTCTCAGTGGCCCTTATAAACCAACACCACCACCACCACCACCGCTTACTCTTCACATACATAATGACATTTTATTCATTCTAGAGTATATATCATGTTTCTGTGTTATTAATATTGTTTATATCATATTAGATGAATTGTGATAGATAAATAAGCCATGAAATACAGTTCTTCTCTATAAAATGTACTTTTTGTTTATACTTTTGGGTGTCTGAAATGGATTAATTAGATTTACATTATTTCTTATGGGGAAAATGGTTTCAGTTTTCGTGAATTTCACATTTCGTCAGATTCTTTGGAACGCATTAATCACAAAAAGAGAGGGTCCACTGAATGTATATTGAAATAAACAAAATTGATGAAATTAGCTCTAATATACACTATTCAGGTATGAATACTGGTCAGAGAGTCCGTCGTAAGTCAAAGGCATCGCTAAACAAGTACATCTCTAAGTGAGGAGAGGCTGTATTGTACTTTTGGTGTCAATGTCTTCAAAAAAAGATTCTCAATCATTTCATAAGAAAAAATTTTGTTTTTTTTTAAATGTAAACACTGAGCACTTTTAATTTCAAAGCTTTGGGCACTGAAAGGGCTAGGATGGTTTTTATGGTTTTAAACGGCTGTTTCTTGGTAACATTTGATAGAATGAAAGACATACTCGGGTCCTGGTTTCAGGACCAGAAGTAGCTTGAAACTGGGCTCAAATTAGTGGAATATTTTTTTTTTTGCTGTTTTTCCCGGGTACGGGTAAGGCCCCCCTACCCCTCCCAGTATTTTTTAGGGAAATTTTTAAACTAGGAACCATTCAATTACTGGGATCTGTAACCCATGAAAATTTTCCCTGGTTATTTTATCGAGAATCAAAAAAAAGGTGTGAATATGAGGATGTGATTAAATTGACCTTTAAAGGGTTGCAACTCTGTCCAAACATATCTGGAAAAAAAATTATGAAATATAAACCTTTTTTAAAGGGTTTAAAACAAAATGTACAAAATTTGATGGAAAATAAAAAATTACATTTTTCAAAATTTTTGCTGTCAACTTTATTTATGCGTCAATAATTTACCCAAATTTGAGCCCCAATTTCACCCCAGTTCTACTGTTCAGCTGCCAAATTTTACCTTTTTACTAGATATCTTCATTTATAAATTTTTTGTACAAAAAATCCCATTAAACTAATTAAACTACCCCAAAGTTTAAAAAAAATGGTAATTTGGAAAAATTTTGGACAAAAATTAAAAAAGCAATTTCAAAATAGGGCCAGAAAAACAACGCAGACTTTCCTGGAAAAAAAAAACTTTTCCCTTTGTTTCTTAGTAGTCTCCGGTCCCTCTTTATTATGTTGCTTTCCATTTGAATTTTTATTCAAATGGAATGACTATCCTTATTTAATAATTTGCATAAAAAAATGTCAGTGCATTCCTAAATGCTATTGACGGGCAGATGACGCATATTGGAAAGAGATGTCATTTGTGTACTTTGGGAAATTTTTCAGCAAAAAATACTTTTGCAAAAAAGGGAAAAGGGGAAAAAAAAAGAGATTGCAAAAATTTGGGAATAAGTTTACGGGTTTTTACCAGGTAAAGTTTTGGGTGGGGTTTATTATTGAAAAAATTTAGTAAAAACAGAGAGAATGATTACAGAGGGGGGAAGGGGGGGCTTTAGAGTGGGTAGGGGTGGTAGACAAGTTTTTACATTAAAGCTATATTGAAAGTATTTAAAAAAAAGGTAGGGGGTTTTCATTGTTTTTTAATTTAAAAAAGGCATATGAAGAGTGGATAGGGGAGCATGGGGAAAAATGCTACAAGTGTATGGAAAGGTAGAAAGCTACTAAATGTTAGTTTTTATGGGATGCGAGGCTGGTTGGGTGTGTAGGGAGGGGAGACTATTCCCCAGTAAAAGGGTCTTAGACGGGAAATGTGTAATGTCCCCTGGTTGTTTAATTATTATAGATGGGTTTGTTAAAAAGTAAAGCTGGGTTTGGGGAGAAGGGTGGGATTAAAAATTTTGGGGAAACAAAAAACAAAATGGGAAATTGATGCAGTTACTTTTTGCTGATAATACTTGCTTTTGGGAGTTTCAAAGAAAAGTTAAAAGGTTAGTGGAGAGTTTTTTTGGGGGGTTGTAAAGGTGAAAGTTGAAAGTGAACATGATAAGAGTAAGGTGATGAGGGTATCAAAGATTTAGATAAAAAAAAAAATTTGGGTATCCATTGGAGAGAGGGAGTATGGAAGAAGTGAATGTTTTCAGATTTTTTGGGGGTTGACTTGTCAGCAGTGGGTTTATGAGGATTAGGTTAAACCCTAGAATTGTGAAGGAAACAAATTTGGGGGTGCACTCGGGAATGTGGGGACAAAAAACCTTATTATGGAGGCAAAAAGGGAATGTACGAAAGTTAGTATACCAAACCTTATTGGGTGTGCAGCTAGGGTTGGAAAGCGAGGAAGTGGCTGGAGGCGTGGGATGTTGTGTCTAAGGGCAATTTGTGGTGTAAATATTATGCAGAGGGAATTCTGAGTGTGGAAATGGGGGAGGTGTGGAGTTAAAAGTATTGTCAGAGGGTGAAGAGGGTTGTTGGCTGGGGTTTTGGTTTTTTAGAAAGATTTAATAAAATGAATGATTGGAGAGAATAAATCTGTAGAGGAAGGAAGGGAGGGGAGGGGTCATCCCCAAAAAGGTTGGAGGGAGTGAGTAAAGGAGAAAGGAGGTTTTGGGGTGGGGGGCTTGGACTTCCGGTATGCGTGGTGTGTTAGATAGGGTGAATGGAGATGAAATTGTTTTTGGGACCTGGGCAAGTGTTGGAGTGTAAGGGGGTAAATTTTGCGAAGGGTTCAGGAAAAAAGGTTTTTCAGACTCGAGTCCCGGAAAAGGAGTACGGGAAACCCAAAATTTTAAAAAATATTGCTTATTGAACTCTTCAAAAAAATTGAGCTTTTTTTTAACCCCAAATTTTTCCCTATTATCAAATCGCACCTATTTTCGAACCCCCCGGGTACGGCCCGTCTGCCAGCCCACTCTGTCCGTCCCTGTGAGGTGGGAGCCAGTCTGGCTTTGTTTTAAGCTTTTAAGTGAAACGCTAACCCGTGCTCTCATTGAAATACACCTCCTCGACTTATGACCCGTCGACATACGACCCTTCGCTTACGACCGTGTTTTCTATGCCAAATTTCTGGGAAATAAAAACTGTTTGTGTTGTATCAGTGGACCCCCCGGGTTAAAAGATTTTAATCCGTGCAAGAGGGGTAATTGTTATGCGAAATAATGTTATGTGATTAAAATTTTCCCTAAAAAAAAATGGAAATAAAATTAAACCCTGAAGCACCCAAAGTATGAAAAAAAAAATTTTTTACCACATGAAATGTTAATTTTAATACACACAAACTGAAAAAGGCATGCACACTTACATGACACTTACTTTTATTGAAGATCTGGTGATGATTGATGGGATGGGAGGAGGGAGGAGGCATTATCTTCTTACTGTTTAGAAGGGGAATCCCCTTCCATTAGGACTTGAGGTAGCAAGTCCTTTTCCGGGTTACTTCCCTTCTTCTTTTAATGCCACTAGGACCAGCTTGAGAGTCACTGGACTCTGTCGCACAACAAATCTGTCCATAGAGCTCTGTACCTCCCGTTCCTTTACGATTTGTCTAAAATGGGCCACAAATTGTCATTGAAATAGTCACCAGCACGGCTTGCAACAGCTGTGTCAGGGTGATTTTCATCCATAAAGGTTTGCAGTTCACCCACTGTGCACACATTTCCTTAATCTTTGAAGTAGGCACAATGGATTCCACACACTGGCATAGGCTTCTCAGGGTTAGCCCAAACCCTTCAAAATCTTTCTTAATTTCCATACTAATTCTCACCCTTTTTACCACAGGGTTGGCACTAGAAGCTTTCTTGGGGCCCTTGGTCACTTATTTTCCAGAAACACCCCCCAAAAAACCCCTTGAAATAAATACGAAAATTTTCCGGTGTTTGTTTGGGATGTTGGCGCGCGGGCTGCCGGGTTAAACAATGGAAAGGGCGGCACATGTGGGCTGGGTGAGGCGCAAAAATTGGACGCGTTGGGGACGAAAATCGGGGGGGGAGGGGGTTTTTAACCCGGGTTGCGCGGCAAAAATTTTTTGGGGTTAAAAGTAAGGGTTTTTGCGAAATAATGCAAATGTGATGCATGGGTTATGCGGGGGTCCCTGTTTTTGTTTTTTCCCAAAAAACCCTTCGGGTTTTTTCGGGAAAAAAGCAAAAAAAGAAAAGTAAAAAATTGAAATTATCAAAAAAAAACGATTAAAATAAATTTCCATTCAAAAATTTTGACGTTAATAATCATTTGAAAGGGTTTTCGATTTTACGCCCCTTTAAAAACTTTATGCCCGGTTTGTTTTAAACCAAAAACTCAGTCTTTAAGTTTTTTTGGTACCTTTATTTTAAAAATTAATTCATTGTGTTTAGGTTTGTGGGCTGTGAAATAGGGAAACCATGGGTCTAAAAAGAAATTTGGGCTAGTGGTTCCCCTGTGGTAAAAAAGGTAGAAACACCATAGATGTGAAAAAGGAAAAAAATTTGCAGAAGTACGAGAGGGGCCCGTGAAACTTGTTGAGCTTCCCCGGATGTTGGGAAAAAAAAAAGTCGCCACGCTTTTTTCCCCTTTTGATACCAAAAATTTCCTTTTGGGGGGGATTTACCCTTCCCAAAACAAACCCCATACCCCCTTTTCCCCTCCCCCTTTCCCAGAGCCATCCCCAATTTTCTTAAATAAAGGTAAGTTAAAAATTTTATTTTTTATATTTTTTTTAAATTTTTTAAAAAACCAAAAAATTGTACATATATTTGTGTGTATGTATTTTTAAAAACTATAATCTCTTTAAAATGTTTTTGTTTTTTGTGAAAATTTTTTTGTGTTTTTTTGGAACGGTTAATTTTATTTCCATTATTTCTTATGGGATTATTGCTTCATTTTTCAAATTTTGGAATTTAGAATTAGTCCTGGAACGGATTAAGTTCGAAATTGGGTTCCATTTTAAAATTCCCTTGTATTTTTAAAAGGGGGGTTTTTTGGGATATTGGCACTTTGGAGGGATTTTAAAAACTGTTTTAAACTGAGTGCCTTGAAAAGGCATGATTATGTAGGAGTAAGGTTTGAAAGTGCTGAAGGGATGATGAAAGTATTTTTCTTTTTCTGGGGTCCCCCTTTTCCTAGGTGGGAGATGGCCAATGTGTTGGGAAAAAATTTTTGTATATATAAGGTCCCAATTTCCACTTACAAACCAAGCTTGGTTACCCCCAACCCCGGTTTTAAGCCCAAAATGGCCGTAAGTCAAAATTTTTTGAAAATTGTTTAAATACGGGGACTTTACCTACTTTGTATGTAATGAAATTTTGGTACAATTATTATTTCATTATTTTTACCATAATTTATTTTCTAAGGGTTTATTTTTAAATTTATTTACCCCTTGTATACTATAATGTATACATGGTAGTAAAATGTATAGAAAATTTTTACAACGCTTTACGTATCTATTTTTTACTTTTATCTTTATGTACTGTCAACAAGTGGAATGGGAAGGGAAAAACCCCTGGGGTGTCATCTTGCCAGAAAGTAGTATAACCCATTAAACCCTAAGTAAAGGAAAAAACTTGGGAAAATGTTAAAAACTATCCCCCGGCTTTGGGTGGTGGGGGCCCGGGTGGGTGGTTGGCGGGCGGGGGTGGGTGAATGTGGTTGTCTTTCTCTACCATCTATCTTCTTTTCCATCTCTCTCTTCCCATATCCCTTTCCATCCATATTATCCCTCATCCCTATCTTTTCTATCCAAACCTTTTCTATTTTATACATCTTAAACTATCCATTTCCCTATCTATCTATCCATTTCCCTATATTTATCCCTCAACTTTATTATCTATTTTATTCCAAATCTATCTATCTATTTCCCTCCCTAAATTTTTTATCCCTTTCTATCTATCTTTTCAAACCATCTCTTTTCTTTCTATCCATCTCTATCCCCTATATATCTATCCAAACTCTCTCTATTATCTAAAACCCCTCTAAAAAAACAAAAAAAAAAAAAGGACAATTTTCCGTGACTGGGAATTGGAAAATTTTTAAAAAATAACCCGCCCATAAAAGGGGAGAAAACTTTCGCGGGCGTTTCGGTACCCACTTTTGGCCTTTTTCAAAAAAACACACTAACCAGAAGTGGGCAGGGCGGTTATTTTAGGCAGGAAAGGGGGGGTGGTAGTGTAGTAAAAAGAATTTGGGATAAATCTTTTTTTATACTCTACTGGTTAAGTTTTAACCCTTTTGTACTACTACCACCAACCCCGATTTACATGCTTTCCATGTTTATTCTGCTTTAATCCATTCTCTTTAAATGGGCCCAAAAACCCCTCAAAAACCCCTTTCTGCCCCTGACTAATACTTTTTTTAACTCCCCACCCCTTTTTCCCAAATTTTCCCACTCCCAATTTTCTGCATTTTTTTACACCCTAATTTCCCTTAAAAAGGACATTCAACTGCCTCGAACCGTCTCCTCGCTTTCTGAAATTTTCCCCCCCCAAGTTAAAAACCAAATAAGGAAATGTTGGTTTTTAATTTACTTTCATACAATTTTCCTTTTTTTGCCTCCACCCGATAACGTTTTTTTTACTCCACAATACCTCAACGCACCCCTCACCTTTTTTCCCTTTAAACAATTTTATGATTAAAACCCCATCCCCCATTTAAAACCATCTGCTTTACACGAAAATCCCAAAATATATGAAAAAAATTTTATTCTTCCATAATTCTCCTCCCCCAAAAACTTGATATCCAATTTTTCTTTATCTAAATCATTTGATACCCTCATAAACCTTACTCTTTTCTATGTTCACTTTCACACCCTCATCACCTTACTTTTTTTGTATGTGCAATTTCAACTTTCTACCTTTACCCCAATTCCCAAACTCATCCATTAACCTTTGCAATTTTTTTTAGGATCTCCCATAAGCACAGTATCATCAGCAAAAAGTAACTGTCAATTCCCATTTTGAATTTGATTCCCATAATTTAATCCCACCCCTCTCCCGAACACCCTAGCATTTCTTCTTTTACAACCCCATTAAAAATTTAATATTAAACAACCATGGAGACATTACACATCCTGTCTAAGCCCTACTTTTACCGGGAAGTAGTCTCCCTCTCTTCTAGGCCGGGTCACAGCCCGGGCCCGCGGGGGCGTTGACCCCCGGAACTCTCTCAGGTAAACTCCAGGTACACACCCTAACCTGAGCCTCACTATCCTCATAAAAACTCTTTTACAGAAATTTAGTAATTCCACCTATTCCATATACTTGCAACACTGCCATATTGCTCCTCTACCCACTCTATCATATGCCTTTTCTAATCCACAAATGCAATAAAAACTTCCCTATCTTTATCTAAATACTGTTCACATATATGCTTCAATGTAAACCCCTTGATCTACTTCCTCTACCCACTCTGAAACCTCCTTGCTCATCAGCCTTCCTACATTCTATCTTACCTCTAATTTTTTCAATTATAACCCTACCGTACATTTTTCCTGGTATATCAATAAACTTATTCCTCTATAATTTTTAAAATTCTCTTTTGTCCCCTTTCCCCTTTTATAAAAGGGATTATACATGCTCTCACCAATCCCTAGGTACCTTCCCCTCTTTCATACATTTATTAAACAAAAGTTACCAACCACTCCAACACTATATCCCCCCCTCCCTTTTAACATTTCTGTCATGATCCCGTCAGTTCCAGCTGCTTTACCCCCTTTCATTCTACATAATGCCTCACGTACCTCACCCACACTTACATTTGCTCTTTTTCACTCCTAAAAGTGGTATACCTCTCTGGCCAGTGCATGGAAATTACCCCCTCCCTTTCTTCCTCAACATTTAAAAGTTCCTCAAAATATTTTCGCCATCTACTAATACCTTTCCCTCTCCCATCTACTAACTTCCCTACTCTGTTTTTAACTGACAAATCCATAAATTTCCCTAGGCTTTCTTAACTTGTTTAACTCACTCCAAAATTTTCTCTTATTTTCATAAAAATTTCTTGACAGTGCCTCTCCCACTCTATCATCTGCTCTCCTTTTTCACTCTCTCACCACTCTCTTTACCTTTCTTTTACTCTCCATATACTTGCTCTCCATATAACACTTCGGCTTTGTAAAAAAAACCCCTCATAAGCTACCTTTTTTTCTTTTATCACACCCTTACTTCATCATTCCACCAATCAACTCCTCTTTCCTCCTGCCCCCCACCCTCCTATAACCACAAACTTCTGCCCCACATTTAATACTGCATTTTTAAAAACTTTTTCCAACCTCTTTTAACCCCCCCCCTACTCATCTTTGCACTAGCCCACTTTCTGCCAATAGTCGCTTATATCTCCCCGAACATCCCCCTCCCCTTTGTTTATACACTTTCACCTCCCTCTTACTTGTTGTTGCCACCTACCTCTTTTCCCCATCTAACTCTTATCTCTAACTGTAGCTACAATAAATAATGATCCAATATATCAGTTGCCCCTCTATAAACATGTACATCCTGGAGCCTACCCATCAACCTTTTATTTCCCCCAATACATAATCTAACCAAACTACTTTCATTATGTGCTACATCATACCTTGTATATTTATCCTCTTTTTCATAAAATATGTATTACTTATTACCAAATCTCTTTTTACACATAGTCAATTAAAGGCTCCCCATTTACATTTACCTCTGGCACACCAAATTTACCTACTACTCCCCCCATAACATTTTTACCCACATTAGCATTGAAATCCCAACCACCATTACTCTCACACTTGATTCAAAAACTCCCCACGCATTCACTCAATATTTCCCAAAATTCTCTCTCTCCTCAACACTTTTCTCTTCTCCAGGTGCATAACCCCTTACTATAACCCACTTTTCACATCCAATCTTTATTTTACTCCACATAATCCTTGAAATTTTAAAATTTATAGTCCCTTTTCCGCCATAGCTTATCCTCCAAAAAATTATTGCACTCCTTCTTAGCTCTAACTCTGTTTGAAACCCCTACCTATCCCATTATTCTCTCATTGAAACTCTCCCACCCCCTTCAGCTTTGTTTTCACTTAAAGCCAGGACATGCCAGCTTTTCTCATTCAAAATTCCAACATCACTTTCTTTCATTTGCACACATTTCCACGCACATCCAGACTTCCCACTTTGACAATTTTCTTCTTATTCTTTTTAGTAATCTTTACAGGAAAAGGGGTAACTAGCCCATTGTTCCCGGCATTTTAGTTGACTTTTACAACATGCATGGCTTACGGATATAAAAGGAAAAGTAATAAGACCAAGAACTATTAAGATAAAATCAAAGAAAACTCAGATTAGTGTGTATAATAAACATGTACATGTATGTGTATTTGTGACCTAAGTGTAAGTAGAAGTAGCAAGACATACCTGTAATCTTGCACAGCTATGAGACAGACTAAAGACACCAGCAATCCTACCATCATGTAAACCAATTACAGGCTTTCGTTTTAATAAATAAATAAATATATATGTATGGCAGGAAAAGGGGATACAAATGTATAAATTCAAGGATTATGTGGAGTAAAATAAAGATTGGATGTGAAAAGGGGGTTTTATAGTAAGCGTGGTATGCACATTATACAGCGGGGCCCCACTTATACGGCAGGTTAGGTTCCAGGTACCGCCGGTTTTAAAGCGGAAACCGCCTTTAAAGTGGAACACCCTTTTTTTCCACTTATAAATGCATACAAACACTAGAAAACAAGTTTACACTAACATATATTAAGTTAGCAATAGAACCGGGCATCAAAAAACCCAATAAAAAAGTACAATACACACATAGTGCACTCATTATTTTACCTTAAAATATTTATAGTCTTAATCTAGGGTGAGACAAGTAGTATTTATGTAAAAAATCAAGTGTGGTATGTATGGTAATCAGCCAGGCAACCTTACCAGGCCACCCACCCACACATACTATTCTATGATATTTAAGCATCCAGAGCAATAAAATGATATACAGTTCACTCATTACTTACCTTAAAATATTTGTAGTCTTAATGTAGGGTCAGGAGTAAATAAATGAGATAAAACGAATAAATGAGAGAGAGAAAGAATGAGTACATGAAGGGGGACAGGCGCGAGTTATGTAAACAAACCGGCGAATGTAAGTTTTGTAAAAAAAACAAGTGTAACACGTCGGTTTGTGTACAAGTTACATTGTGTACAGGTTGTCTCTACATTGATACGGTAGTATTTAAAAAAGAAGAACACTCCATTCTCATGTTTAAAATCATTTGAGAAGAAATGAAGCTCTGAGTGAAGGGAATGGAAATAAGTCACACTGACTTTTTTGGGTTATCCTAGGTCTCTACACATATGTTGTTATGTATGATAATCTATGTAATTGTATTTGTGTATTTCCTGAATAAACTTACTTACATACATACGAAAAGGGATAATTTTCTACAGTTACCCCCAGTAACACATTTTCTCTTATGTTAGATTGAGAAAATGTTATTCTTGCCGTCACTTGTACAAGTTATCTGGCTCCCACATCTTATATATTATGTTTATTTTTTTCTATTGTGGGGTGTATTTATCATCTTTTTATGTTATGTATCGTGTTTATTATTTTAATTTTGAAAAAAATATCATGGATGGATTAATGAAAATGTGTATATTAACGTAATATTTCGACATTTAATGGGACTCGGTGAGTATTGTTATTATTATTATCATTTCTAACATGGCGTCACTTGTGCAAGTCGTCTGTACCACATCTAACATTTATGTTTATTTATTCTACTGTGCGGTGTATTTATCTTATTTATATGTTATGCATCGTGTTTATTATATTAATTTTGAAAAAAAATATCATAGATGGATTAATGAAAAAGTGTATATTAACGTAATATACGACATTTAAATGACTCGATGATTATTATCATCATTACTAATATGACGGGTTGGAGACATAAGACACTTACCGATTTTAATGTGTAACCTGCATGCCAGCACAGTATGTAAGTTTATTTAGGTACAGGTATACATAAGTATAATTATCAGAGTATATATAAAAAAGAAATAACTTTTAAAAACATTTGAAATTTTGGAGTTTCCAGACAAAATGGAGAGACTTAGTGCTTACTGAGTCACGGGAAATGTAAACAAACAGGGTGGGGCACGGTGACCGTATTAGAAAGCAGGTGGGGGGAGCTGTATAGCGAGTTTTTTGGGCATAATTTGAAATGACCGTATTAACGGAATGCCGTAAAAATGAAATGCCGTAAAGTGAAACGCCGTAAAGCGGGGCCCTCCTGTAATATATATATATATATATATATATATATATATTTTATTTATATATATATATATATTATATGTATATATATGTATATAATATGTATATGTTATATGTATATGTATATATGTATATATATGTGTATATATGTATATATATGTTTATATAGTATATATATGTGTTATATATATGTATATATATGTATATATATGTATATATATATTTATATATATATATATATATAAAATTGTATATGTATATATATGTATATTATAATATATGTATATAATATGTATATATATGTATATATTTTATATATATGTTGTATATATAATATATATGTATATATATGTATGTATATATATGTATATATATAATTATATATATATATATATGTATATATATATATATATATATATATATTATATAAATGTATATATATATTATAAAATATATTAATGTATATATATGTTATATATATATATATATATAATGTATATATATGTATATATATATATATATATATGTGTATATATATATATATATGTTATATAGTATTATATTATGTATTATATGTATATTATAATTATATATATAATTATATATATGTATATATATGTATATTATTTATATATATATATATATTATATTTTTATATAATTTTAATATGTATATATATATATATATATATGTATATATATGATATATATATATATATATATATATTTTATATATATATATATATATATATATATATATATTTTTATTATATTATATATATAAAATGTATATATATGTATATATATATATATATATATATATGTATATATATGTATTATATATGTATTTATATGTATATATATGTATATTATATAAAATTATATGTATATATATTATATAAAAATTTATATATATGTAATTTTATATGTATATATATGTATATGTATACAGTGGACCCCCGCATAACGATGGCATCACATAGTGATTATTTTGCATCCCGCTTACTTTAATCGCAAAATTTTGCCGCGCATACCGATTAAAAAACCCGCTCACCGATTTTCGTCCGAGACACGTCCAATGTGCGCCTCAGCCAGCCTCCATGTGCCCCGTGCCATTGTTTACCAGCCAGCCTCCGCGGTAACATCCAAGCATACACTCGGAATTTTTCGTATTATTACAGTGTTTTCGGTGCTGTTTCTGGAAAATAAGTGACCATGGGCCCCAAGAAAGCTTCTAGTGCCAACCCTACACCAGTAAGGGTGAGAATTACTATGAAATGAAGAAAGAGATCTTTTGATAAGTATGAAAGTGGAGTGCGTATAGCCGACCTAGTCAAGCTGTACAAGAAACCCCAATCAAAACCCTCGCTACTATTGTGGGCACCAGAAAGACAACAAGGAAGCTGTTCTTGCCAAAGGTTAACTGTGTTTTCGAAACAAAGATCGCAAGTGATGGAAAATGTTGAGAGCTCTTATTGGTGTGGATAAATGAAAAACAGATAGCAGGAGGGTAGCGTCTCTCAAGCGATCATATGTGAAAAGGCTAGGAAGTGCATGAGGATTTAATTTAAAAAAAAAGCCTGCAACTAGTGATGATGTGAGTGAATTTAAGGCCAGCAAAAGGGTTTGGTTTGAGAGATTTTAAAAAGCGTAGTGGCATCCATTTGTGTGGTAAGGCATGGTGAGGCTGCCAGTTCGGACCACAGAGCGGCTGAAAAATATGTGCAGGAATTCAAGGAGTACATAGAAACTGAAGGACTGAAACCTGAACAAGTGTTTAATTGTGATGAAACCCGGCCTGTTCTGGAAGAAAATGCCAAACAGGACCTACATTACTCAGGAGGAAAAGGCACTCCCAGGACATAAGCCTATGAAAGACAGGCTTACTCTTCTCATGTGTGCCAATGTACTGGTGATTGCAAATGAAGCCTTATTAGTGTATCACTCAGAAACTCCCAGAGGTTCGGCAAAAGATGTCCTCAAGGATAATTTTTGTGTGCTGTGGAGGGCAAAAAGTAAGGCATGGGTCACTAGGGAATTTTTCTATAACTGGTTTTCACCATGCATTTGCCCCAATGTGAAAGATTACCTAACTGAAAAGAAATTAGAACTAAGTGCCTCCTGGTGTTAGACAATGCCCCTGGTCATCCTACAGACGTGGCAGAGGGGACTTTATGGGGGGCATGAGCTTCATTAAGGTGAAGTTTTTGCCCCCTTTAAAACCACTCCTCTCCCGCAGCCCAGGACCAGCAGGTTATTTCCAACTTCAAGAACTGTACACAAAAGCTCTGTTTGAAAGGTGCTTTTTAGTGACCTCAGAACTCAACTGACTCTAAGAGAGTTTTGGAGAGATCACTTTAATATCCTCAATTGTGTTTAAACCTTATAGGTAAGGCTTGGGGGGAGTGACTAAGAGGAAACCTTTGAACTCTGCTTGGAAGAAACTGTCGCCAGAATGTGTAGACAAAAGGGGTTTTGAAGGGTTTTTGGGGTAACCCCGAGATGATTATGCCCGTTGAGGAATCCATTGTGGCATTGGGAAAGTCCTTGGGGTTGGAGGTTAGTGGGGAGGATGTGGAAGAGTTGGTGGAGGAGGACAATGAAGAACTAACCACTGATGAGCTGATAGATCAACTTCAAGAGCAAGAGGCCAGACCTGGGGGGAAAACTGGTTCAGAGGAGGGGAGAGAGAAAAATTTAAGAAGTTGCCTACTACAAAGATTAAGGAAATCTGTGCAAAGTGGCTTGAAGTGCAAACTTCATGGATGAAAATCACCCTCACACAGCTATTGCAAGCCAGTTTCTGGTGATTATTACACTGACAATGTTGTGAAACACTTTAGGCAAGTCATAAAGGAACGAGAGGTACAGGCCCCATGGACAGATATTTGTGCGAAAGAAGTCCAGTGAGTCTGAAGCTGGCCCTAGTGGCATTAAAAAAGAAAGGGAAGTAACCCCAGAAAAGGACTTGCTACCTCAAGTCCTAATGGAAGGGGATTCCCCTTCTAAAAAAAAAAGATAATGCCCCCCCTCCCCTCC
>NC_069413.1:70855139-70877242 GCF_026875155.1 Cherax quadricarinatus | reverse complement strand
GGGCAAACCAAAGTAGCATCCGATACCCATAAGGATTCTTTTTAAGACTCTGTACACCATCTACGTCGGGGCCATACGGGAGATGCACACCTTTTTGGAACCCCGCCCCCTTGTAAAAGCACGTCAAAAATTAGGAAAGTAAAGGTTTGCAAAAGACTACCCCAAGCTACGGGGATTGCCCTATGAAAAAAGGGTTAGGGAAATGGGCCTGAAAACACGGAGGCCGGGGGGTCGGGGGAGCATGATAACGAATATAAATACTGCGCGGAATAGAGGGGGTGGACAAAGAGGGTTTTTTTCCAGAGAGGGGACACAGCAAAAAGGGGGCAAAAATTGGAATTGAAGACTCAGATGAATCAAAGGGATGTTGGAAAGTATTTTTTTCATCAAGAGTGTCAGGCCATGGAATACCTAAAAAGTGATGGGTGGAGGCAGGAACCCATACATATTTTTAAAAGGCGAGGGATGATAGAGCCATGGGGCGGGGGAAAGAGACCCTAGTAGCAATCAGCGAAGAGGCGGGGCAGGAGCTGTGACTCGAACCCCCGGGAACACAAAAAAAGGTGAGTAAAATAGGGGATATACACACCACCACACACACACCACAAACACACACCAACAACACAACCACACAAACACCACACAAACCACACACAACACCCACCAACACACAACACACACACAACACACACAAAACCCCGCACACCACACACCACCACAAAACCCCACAAAACCCAACAAACCACACACACACCACACACCACACACACACACCAACACACACACCACAACACAAACACAAAAACCCCACACACAAAACCCCACACACACACACAACCCCAACCAACAAAAAACCCCCAAAACCACCACAACACCACACCACACACACACACCAAAACCCACACAACACACACAATCATCATCAAGGTACCACCAAATTAAACCCACTAACGAGTAATGCTAAACCCGCCCCACTAATTGGCTGCTCTCTAATAAACGACTTTTCCCCATCCTGGGACCAGTTTGGGTTTTAAAACACTGTGAAGCTTCATTTCTAGAGTAATGAACAGGACAATACGTCAAATTGTCGCGGGGACCATTATACTGCCCCCGTAACAATAACTAGAAGAATATTTTTCCCCCGGTAACAATGATACTAGAAGAATATTTCTGCCCCGGAAATACAATGATACTAGAATAATATTTTCTGCCCCGGTATACAATGATACTAGAAAATATTTTCTGCCCCGGTAAAACAATGATACTAGAAGAATATTTCTGCTCCGGAAATACAATGATACTAGAAGAATATTTCTGCCCCGGTATACAATGATACTAGAAGAATATTTCTGCCCCGGTATACAATGATACTAGAAGAATATTTCTGCCCCGGTATACAATGATACTAGAAGAATATTTCTGCCCCTTTAAAACAATGATACTAGAAGAATATTTCTGCCCCGGTATACAATGATACTAGAAGAATATTTCTGCCCCGGTATACAATGATACTAGAAGAATATTTCTTGGTACTAGGAAATTATTGAGCATAAAATGGCACAATACTGCGAATGGACCAATACACAGGAGACTGAAATATAATGGTCCAAGCTGGACCGAAACATGGTCATACGTTTCAGTTTTCTACGTGTGTAGGACATTGTACATTACAATTAGAAATTTTATACAGTGAAGAAGCAAGATACATTAAATATACACAATGTACATTTTAAAAGATACACTAGAAAACATTAGAACATATTAGTAAGCGTTTCGGTCCTGGACCTTGATTACTTCTGTAAGTGATTGAAGTCTCAGGACCGTAACGTTTTGTTATAAATGAGTTGTAGCCTTTGCTCACGTGTCTTATTAAGTTAATTTGTCGGCGTCAGTTACTAAGATTTATACAATAATATACATTGTAACTAGGACAATAAACATTGGAACTAGGACAATAAACATTATAAATAGGACAATAAATATTAGAACTAGGACAATAAACAGTGGAACTAGAACAATAAACATTGGAACTAGGACAACAAACGTTGGAACTACCAATTTCTCAAGACCAACAGGAGGTTGGAGGAGTGCATAAACCAAAGGACTTCTTGGGTACATTTAGCGGGAGGTTTAAGATGAAGGAACCTTAAGCAAAATTGGTTATAACATCGAGATGAGTAGAAAATTATATATAACTAAAAATCTCTCCTTGCCGAAGGTGGCCAGGGAAGCCATAATTTTCTGGTTCGACGGTGGAGTGCATGGTATAACAGCAGCAGCAGTAACAGCAGCAACAGGAGCAACAGCAGCAGTAGCAGCAGCAACCGCAGTAACAGCAACATTAGCAGCAACAACAACCTGTTGCTGAAGACCTGTTTGTGTGTACTCTGTGAATCTGTACCAGGATGCCCTCTCTTGAGCAACTTTACCAGCAGCTGAGAGAAGAGCTCAGAGTTGCTAAGATGGAGATACGGCGATTAACGGAGGAGAACAGGAGGATACGTAGTAATCCTTCTGTTGTGAGTCCCCAGGTTAAGAGGGGAGCATGGTCAGTGGCCGGGCAACATGGAACCAAGCTGAAGATCAAGAAAACGGTTGGAGAGGCAGAAACAACGAGAAACCAGAAGACTACCGTGGAAACTTCCAACCCATTCTCGGTGCTACCTGACGAATGTGAGTGTTCTACTGGGAATGCCACAACGAGCACCAAAGAAGCATTGGCAGACGTGAGTAAGACATCCCTAGAAACCCCAACGAAGACCATCGAGAACGTCTTGACGAATTCTACAAGTGGTGTAATGCTACCTGGCGAATGTGAGTCGACTACTCGGAGCATCACGACGGACGACGCCAAGGAAGGTAAAAACATTGTTATTGTTGGGGATAGCCAGATTAGGTACATGGATAGGGCATTCTGCTTGAGAGAGTGTTTTCCGGGGGCTGGGATGATGGATATTGTTAGTCGTCTGGATGACATCATGAGAGGTAATGGGAGCAATCCTATTATCTGTCTCAGTGCTGGAGGCAACGATGTTTTGGGAGACGTAGGAGTGAGGACCTGATTAGCAGGTATAGGTCAGCAATAGAGATAATTAGGAGGAAGGGTGGGAAACCTGTCATATGTGGCATTTTGCCAAGGAGAGGAGTTGGAAATGAATAGTTGTCCAGAGCAATTGGTGTCAATTGCTGGCTGGACAAATACTGTAAGGAAAATGCGGTAACATTCATTGACAACTGGGACCTCTTTTATGGCAGAAATGACATGTATGCCAGGGAGGGGTTCACTTATCTAGGTGTGGGGTGGGAGCACTGGCCAACGCAGTGGAGGGAGCTGTTAAAGGTCTTTAAACTAGGAATAGTTAGTGGTATGGGGTTTTTGGGGGGAAAACTGTGAAGTCGCGGGGTAGAAATATAGACTAGGAAATATAATAGGCAAAAGGGGGGGATATTGGAAAGCCGGGGCACTATTGACAAGGACAGTAAAGGTTTAGGGGAATAAAAAAAAAGGAGCAGGAAGGGTAAAAGAGAGGGGGGGCATTAAATATTTATTACACAAATACGAGTGTTAAATAAGATGGACGATTGAGACTATTTTCTAGTGCAGGTAACATTGATTATTTTGCCTTTACTGAGACGGGGTTTAAATTCAAAAAGGGGGACATGCCTGCAAATGTCAATTCAGGTTTTTAAAAAATTGTTTCCAATAATAGAATTTATGGGGAAGGGGGGGGGGTGGCATTAAAATTCCGAGATCGCTTAAACGTTGCAAAAAAAACGGGTATTAATCTGAAGTAACACATACAGAGTGTTTGGATAAAAATTTTTCAGGGGGGCAAAAAAGTTAATTTAGGGTGTGAATACCGCCCCCAAAATTTTAGGGGGGGAAAACCCAGGGAGACCTATGGAGGAAATTTTTGCCCGGGAATTTAGAATTCGGGAGATTTTTTTGAATTGTTGGATTTTTTTAGGGAAAAGAAAAAAAGAAAAAAAAGAAGAGCAGGAGTTTTTTTGAAGCATTTTGACAGAACCTCAAGGGGTAAAACCTGCTTGCTTAGTTCGCAAACAATGAATCCCTTGTTAAAAATTTTTGAAGTTTCAGAGGAACGGGGTGCTAGCGACCAAAATCAATTACATTTAGAATTGAATGGAATATAAATAGTAGGGATAACTCAGTAACATCCCAGATTTTTCGCTTAGCAATACAGGGGCTTAGAGAACACTTTCATCGTCACGGGGGAAACGAAGAGAGTATCAATATAAACATTTTTTTCTGAACACAATACATCTGCTCAAAAACGTTTACCCTTATAAGGAAAATTAGATCAAAAAAAAATGACCCAAAAGGGATAATAAAAGGCTGAAATATCTACTAGGTATAAGAAAGGAAAATTTTATAGGCGAAAAAAGGGGCGAGGTCATCTTATGAATCAGTATATTGACATTAAGAGGGACAAAAAAAGGGGGATAAAAAAAGCAAAGGGGACAAAAAATTAAAGTTGCTGGGGTTCTAAAACTGCCCCAAAAAAGTTTTTTCAGTCATAGAACAAAAGTCAGGAAAATGGGGTCCCCTTAAAAAATAACAGGGCACTTACTGACAAAGAGAAAAAAAATGTGCCGATTTAAAAATTTTTTCCTCTTTTTTTACACGGAAGACACAAATAATATTCCGGTAATTAATTTTTATAGGGGATCAGAAAAGATAAATTATGTAAATCCAGCACATGAAAGGGTTTGTAAAGGGAGAAGACCGACTGAAGAAAAATAAGTCACCGGTTCCTGAGACGTTTTTAAAGGGGTTTTCTAAAGAATGCAAAATGGAAGTCTTGAACCCATTAACTAATATTTTTTAATTTATCTCTTCAAACGGGGTGATTCTGATATTGGAAGATGGTAATGTAATTTCCCTATTTTTAAAACAGGGGACAAGTCTTTCCCGTCAAATTACCCCCCCAAAAGCCTGACCTTTTTTGAGGAAAATTATAGAGTAAAATTATACTGAATTTATAAGAAGCCATCTCGATAAGCATAGCTTCTTAATGTCCACATGGATTCAAAAGAGGCCGGTCTTGTCAAACTAATTTATTAACTTTTTTTCAGTAAAGCTTTTTGAGGCGTTGCCCACGATAAAGAATTTGATATTATTTACTTGATTTTAGATAGATTCCGCCCCAAAAGTGTTGAAAAAAGTAGCAGCTCATGGCATTGGGGGAAGGGGGTGCTCTCGTGGATCGAATAAAGGGGCTCACAGACAGGAAGCAGAGAGTGTCCATAAATGGGGTTTAAACCCGGTGGGATCAGTAACAAGTGCGTTCCACAGGATCAGTCTTGGGGGCCCCCCTTGTTTTTTATAAATATAAATGATTTTGATAAAGGGAATTACTATGATAGAGCAAATTCCCAAAATACACGAAGATAGGTGGGATAATTGATTCAAACGTAGATGTTAGGAATTTCAGGAGGATTTAGACAAACCCCTACTCTTGGTCAGAAAGGGGCAGATGCATTCAATGTAGATAAATGAAAGGGTTTTTCTGAAGCTGGGGAGTGCCCAAACCTAGCATTTAAATTAAATAATGTAAGATTTTAAATTTTTTCTACGGGGGGGTGTATCCGGTTTGGGGGCCTTCTACAGGGCGGGGTATCCGGTTAGGGGCCTTCTACAGGGGGGGTGTATCCGTTTAGCCTTCTACAGGCGGTGTACCGGTCAGGACCAGCACTGGGGGGTCACCTTTTTTTCACACCAGGTGTTTACTTCCGGTTTTGACCATGCCCTCCCCTCGAGACTACCTCACCCGACCCCCCAAAAACCAAAAACCCCCCCCACGACCCCCCCCCCCCCCCCTTCGCGACCCCGCCGTCGCGCCGCGCCCCCGCGCCCGCCCCCCCGCCCCCGCCCGCCGCCCCCCCGCCCCCTTCGCGACCCCCGCCCGCCCCCCCCGCGCGCCCAACCCCGGCCCTTTTCGCGATCCCCGCCCCGCCCTTCTGCTGCGCCTTCCTGCAGCTCATCCGGGCCCCCCGCGCCTCGAATTTTTTTTCTTTATCTCCCGGGATCAAGGTTTTTGTTTCCCCCCTAGGGGGTTTTTTTCGAAATTCCCATCTCCTGGGAATAAATTTTTTTTGGGTACCCCCCCCTCCCTTTCACCCCCCCCATCCCCCCCAAAATTTTCTCATATCAAATCCCACTCCTGGGAAAACCCCCTCCCACTTTCACCCCCACCCAAAATTTCTCGATTTTAAAAAAACCAAGTTTTTGGTTTCCCCCTATGGGGGTTTCGAAAGTCCCCATCTCCTGGGATCAATTTTTTGGGGGTTTTCCCCCCTAGGGGTTTTTGAATTCTCCATCCCTCGGATCAATTTTTTTTGGGTACCCCCCTTTCACCCCCCCCCCCAAAAAAATTTCCCAAATACAAAGTCTCCATTTTTCCTCGGATCCCCTTCCTTCCATCACCCCCCAAAACCCAAAATTTTCTCGAAAATTTTACTTTTTTTTTGGATCCCCCCTAGGGGTTTTCGAAATTCCCCCATCCCCTTTGGGATCAAGTTTTTTTTTTTTTTTGGATTCCCCCCTAGGGGTTTTTCGAAATTCTCCATCTCCTTGGATCAAATTTTGGGAAACCCCCTCTCATTTTCACTCCCCCCCAAAAAATTTTTCTCGAAATCCCAAAGATTTCCATCCCTTGGATAAATTTTTTTTTTTTGGATTCCCCCCCCCCCTCTGGGGTAAACATTCAAATGAATTTTCCCCGGGCATGGGCCTTTCTCTATAATTTTTAAAACAACAAATGCCCTAAAAGGGTGACCGCCAGTGATCTTTCCCCTTATTATTTTTACCCGAGGCATCGTAATACCCCACAACCAAACAGGCTGACTTTTCCCCCCTTTTTAAAGTTTTGGGGCACAGAAACCATTTTTTTCGTTTCCCACTTTCTTTCAACCTCTAGACTTTTTAAACTTTTTCCCCTCATTACCCCCACGAATAAACCTCCCCCCCACCCCCCAAACCCCACACTCCAACCCAAACACCTCAAAATTTTCCTCATAACCCCAATTTTTTCTCTTTTAACCCTTTTTTTGTTCATTAAAGTTAATAAGGGGACACAGTACATCAGAAAGTACCACTCGTTTACATCCACTTTCGTTAATCACTACTCAAAATTTTAAACATATTACGAATTAAAATACGCATTTTTACTTTGAACACCCTTCAAAAACACTCCCTAAATCATTTGAATCCCCCACAAAATAAACCCTTTGAAAATTTCCAAACAACACGAAATACCCAAAAAATCACGAAAACCCCCAATCACCTCTAATATTTCCAAAACAACCTTAAAAAACCTTGCACATCATTTGAACACCTTCAAAATACCCCCCATAACATTTGACCTTCAAAAAAAAAAAAACCCAAAAAAAAAAAAACCCAAAAACCCTTTAAAACCCCTTAACACCCAAAAAAACCGAAAAAACCCTTAAAACCCCCTTAAAAAAAAAAAAAACACCCTAGAACACCTTCAAAAAACAACATTTGAACAAAACCTCAAAACCCCTTTTGAACACCTTTGAACATCCCCAAAACACTCTATAAATCTTTGAATACTCACATAAACACCCTTAACACCTTAAAAACACTCTTAACACACTCAAAACCCCTTTTGAACACCTTTGAACATCACCAAAACACCCTAAACATTGAATACTCACTTTAAGCACCTTTTTGAAACCCTTAAAAAACACTCTTAAACACACCAAAAAACCCCCTTTGAACATTTTTGAACATCACCAAACACTCTCATAAATCATTTGATACCACAAACCCCCCTTGAACCCCTTTTAAAAACACTCTTGAACACCTTAAAAAAAACACCTTTGAACATTTCCCAAACAACACTGAAATACTCCAAAAACCCCATTTGAGTACCCCCAAAATCACCTCGAGTACCCCAGAACACCTTCAAAGTACCTTGCACATCTTTTTAAACACCTTCAAAGTAACTCTCAAATCATTTGTACACCCAAAAAAAAACCCTTTGAATACCACATAAAACCCTTGAAAAAACCTTCAAAACACCCTTCAACCCCTTTTCAAAACACCTTTGAACCCCTTTCAAAACCCCTGAACACCCTTGATCACCTTAAAAAAAAAAAACAACTTTGAACACACTCAAAAACCTTTGAACATTTCCAAAAACTAATTTGATACTCCCAAATAAGTTTTTGTCACTCAAATTTTATCTGCACTTACACACATTTCATAAATTACAACTCACCCCTCAGTCTCCAACTGGCATTTTCTCTTTTTTTTTTACCCTTTTTTCATTAAAATTTTTAAGGGGACCAAACATCAAAAAAAAGTAAACAAAAACTAACTCAAACCTTTACTTTTGAACACCCCCAAAACACTCTCATAATCATTTGTACACCTTCAAAAACACCTTTAAATACTCACAAAACACCCTTGAACACCTAAAAAACCCCTTTTGAATAAGTTTTTAAAACAAATTTTTCATCACAACCCATTTAAAATCATCTTTTTTTGGGAAACTCAATTGACAAACACTACCCTCATCATTACCAACAAATTTTCCCTCGTTTTAAACTAATGTCATCACTGTAACCAAGATTTCCAAAAAAAAAACCATGACAACAACACACACCCCACAACATCCACAACCCAAAATTTTTTTTCTGGGTTTAAAAACCCCTTTTAGTTCTTTAAAAGTTAAAAGGGGACACAGTACATCAGAAAAAGCACAAAAAAAACTCAAACTTTTTACTCATCTTTTTTTGTATCTCTAATTCACTACTTTACACCCCCACCCTCAAAAATTTTACCAATTTTTTCAATTTTTTTCCCTTCTTTTTACTCAAAATTCTAATAAATCCTCTCCATCCCCATCTCCTTTATCCACAAAATAATATTAACTCGCATAAACTACCCAACTATTGCACATTTTTTTCAAAACCCCTCCATTTTTTTTTTCCAATATATCAAAATTTTTTTAAATTCTAAAATTTTATTTTTAAAATTTTCCACACATTACCTTTTTATTCAGAAAAATTTCTCGCCTTTTTTTTCTATTACAACCCTCCCCATACCCCTCTCCCTCACCCGATTTTTTTCACACCCACTCACCCATCTTCCCAACACACCTCTTCGAACACAAACAACAAAAAAAAACACATCTCAAATCCACAAAACACTGTAACCAAGATATTCACACACACACACACACAAAAACCACGCACCAAAACCTAATTTTATCCTAACCTAACCAAACCTAACCTTCCCTAACCAAACCAACCTAACCCTTTACCTAACAAACCTAACCAACCCTACCAAACCCCTAACCAACCTTACCTAACCTACCCCAACCAAAACCTAACCGAACCTCCCCAACCTAAACCCTTCCCAAACATAACCAAGCCTAACCAACCTAACTTAACCAAACCCTTACCTAACCTAACTAGCCAACCTAACCAACTTAACCAACCTATCCAACCTAACCGAACCTACCCTAACCTAACTTAACCTAACCTAATTTTCCTAACCTTCCCCGAACCACCCTAACCTAACCTTTACCTAACTAACTAGCCTAACCAAACCCTTTTCCTAACCTAACTTAACCTAACCTAACCAAATCCCAACCTAAACCTAACCGAACCTACCCTAACCTAACAAACCAACCTAACCTACCTAACCTTACCTAACTTATCCAACCCTAACCTAACCTAACCTTACTAACATACCAACCCTAACCTACCTAACATAACCAACCCTAACCTAACCTATCTTAAACCTAACCAACCTAGCCGAACCATCCTAACCAAACCAAAAATATTTTGGAACACCCCCAAAACACTATTTGATACTCCAAATTTATTTTGAACGACTCCATTTTGGATTTTTTCCAAATTTTTTTTGAAAACTTTATCGAAAAAATCAAACTTTTTTTCTTTGGTAAAACACACTAAATGGAAAATTTTTTACCGTTTTCCAAATAGATGCACTGCCCTCGCTCTGAAGACTCATTGGGGGCCCCACCCCAACACATGGCGAAAATGCGGTTCACACCCAAGGTAAACAAAAAAAAACCCTGCTCAACTCAGGACAACGGGCGCCATGAAATGCGGGTAACATCCAAGAGAAAATCACTTTTTCCCCAACCAACTGTCTACCAACCTAACCAACTAACCTAAAACCAAAACCCCAAACCCTAACCAACCTCACCTAACCGAACCAACCTAACTCCATCAATCACCTCTACCCCAACCTAACCTAACCCAACCCCAAACCCTAACTCCATAAAACACCTCTATCCAAACCCCAAACCAACCTACCAACCTAACCTAACTCCATAAAAACACCTCAAATACTACAAACTTAACCTAACCTAACCTTACCAAACCCAACCGAACCTAACCTAACCTAACCTAACCATCCTAACCTTTCCCCTAACCTAACCAACCTATCCTAACCTACCTAACCAAACCTAACCTAATTTACCAAGCAACCTAACCAATTTTTATCCTAACCAAAAACCAAACCTAACCTAACCAAAACCCCTAAAAAAAAACAAACCCTAATAACTTACAATCTAATCTAATAACCTAATTTTATCCTAACCTAACCTAACTTATCCAAACCTAACCAACCAAAATAACCAACCTACTTACCCAAACCACCATTTTACTTTAAAACACCTTCAAAACACTTCATACTCATTTGAGCCCCCCCTTTTCTCATATCTCCATCCAAAACCTTTTATCATCTCACTCAGAACAACCCCAAGATTACTTCGAACCTCTCAAAAAGGCTTTTTGATACTCACAAAAACACTTTTGAACTTTTCCCAAACAACCTGAAGCACTCCAAAATACATTTTGATTACTCCCAAATAAGTTTTGACAGCTCAATTTTTCACACTTACACTTTTTCATTAAATTACATCCATCCCCCCAAAACCCTCCCCCCCATTCTCCCGACTTACAACATTAGCACAAAAAAAAAAATAACTCATACCTTATGACATTTTAGACTTACCATATCTAAAACACTACTAACTTTGAACCAACTCTGAAACCACGATCTTTTTCAAAAAATGCTCTCACACATTTGAACACCTTTAAAAAAAAAAACCATCAAACACCCCAAACCCCAAAAAAAAAAAATACGATTACACCAATCACCACTGAATATACCAAACCCGTCAAAATCACCAAACAAAATTTTAAAATCACCACTAACTCCTTTTTATAGAAAACCCCCCCAAACACTATAACCAAGAACTCCCTCCCCATTTGGCGCAAAGAAAAAAAAAACATGAAAACAAAACCAATACGCAAACATTAGTACAGATCACCCCCAACTGAAAACATACTTGACACAACTAATATAAGACAATCACAAACACAATACCCATTTCACTTACCTAAAATCACTAATATCACAGAAAAAAATCATTTTTATAAAATTTCCACACAACCAAAAAAAAAAAAAAAAAACATATTTACAATACAAAACGCACTCACCTCACCCACCAAAAAACATGTCTCACCTCAAGGACCGACGGGTCACCTCCATGACGTCAAACACTCCCATTGTGTTACTTGGTGTTGGGAACATCCCACCTAACCCCTCCTTGTTCAACCTGTTTTACCCAAATTAAACAAGAACACTAACCAAGAGATTTTCCCCCGATTTTTTGATCCCCCCCATCAAGATCACAGAAAAAACACATTTTTATAATTATTCACACAAAAATACACAAAAATTTCCCTAAATGTTTACCGTCATCATCAACACTAATCCCAAGACAAACCAAAAAAAACAAGATCATGCATCTCAAAAAACTATGATCACTGAAAACAATTATTTTAAACATTCGCTCAAAAATAAACATTACAAAAAAAAAACCACAACCTTTCCCCCAACACTATAACAAAACATGAGCACAAAAAAAATATTTTCACTATCCAAAAAAAAAAAAAATAATACACAGACACCCAATATTTACATTTCAATTGCAAATTTAAGAAAAGACATACACAAAACCCAAAACTAAAACATTCACCTCCAACTAAGACAACACATCACCCTTAAAACTTCCTTCCTTATTCATTTCCCTTAAAACTCCTAGAGCTGTTTTAAAAAAAAAAAACCCCCACGGATCCATCACGACGTAGGAGCCCGAGGAAAACCCTCACCACTTCCAAAACCCCCCTCTACACTCTGCTCCCACTCTGGGGGATCCTCGGGGTTAAAACAGCTCTAGGGGATATACGGAATGAAAAGAAGGAATTTTAAGGGAGTGTAGTCTTAGTTTTGGGGGAATGTCTTAGATTTGGTTTATGTCTCGTCTTAAATTTGCAATTTAAATTTTAAAATGTGGGTGCTTGTATTTTTTTTTTTTTTTTTTTTGTGATAGGATAAAGTTATAGTGCTCATTTAGTTTTAGATGTTGGGGGAAATGTTGTGGGATTTTTTTGTAAGTCTTATTTTTTTCCCAATGTTTAAAAATAAGTTTTTAGTGATCAAGTAGTTTTGAGATGCTACTTAGATTTTTTGGTGATCTTTGGTGATTAGTGTTTTAGATGAGGGAAAAATTAGTGGAATTGGTGATCGTGATTTTTGTGTGAATAATTTTAAAAATGTGTTTTTCTGTGATCTGAGTTTGGGGGTCAAAAATCTGGGAATCTCTTTGGGTATAGTGTTCTTATAAGTAGGGACAACCCGGTTGAAACAAGGGGGTTAGGTTATGTTACCACCCCCAAAAACACAATGGGAGTGTGACGTCACTGGAGTGAGCTCGCGTCCTGTGAGGGGAGACATCGTTGTTGGTGGTAGGAGGGAGTGCGCTTAGATATTGAAATATGATTTTTTTTTTTTTGTGTTGTGGAATTTTAAAAAATGATTTTTTTTCTGTGAATTTTAATTTTTAGGGAAGTGAACATGGGTGATTGTAGTTGGGGATTGTCTTATATTATGTGGTGTACAAGATAGTTTTCAGTTGATGGGATCATGTACAAGTGTTTGCGTATTAGGGTTTTTGTTTTATGTTTTTTTTTTTCATGCGCAAATGGGAGGGATTCTTGGTTTTAAATGATTTTAGGGGGTTTCTATAAAAAGATGTTAGATGGGGGGGTGTTAAACTTAGTTTCTGGGATTTGACGGGGATTTGGGAGTATTTAGTGTGATTTGGTGTAATCAGTAGTGTTTTTTGGAGTATCGAGGTGTTTTAGGGGTTTTTTTTTTTAAGGGTTCAAAAGATGTGGGAGAGCATTTTTTTTTAAGAAGATCAGTGGTGTTCAAAATTGGGTTTAAATTATCAGTGTTTAGAATGGAATTCTCATGTCAAAGTGTAGAGTTTTTTTTTTTTTGTGCTAATTTTTAAAAATCTGGAGAATGAGGGGGGGGTTTGGGGGGATGAGATGTAATTTAAAGAAATGTTAAGTGTAGATAAATTAGAGCTGTCAAACTTTTTTGGGGGTAATCAAAATGATATTTTGGAAATGCTTCATGTTTTTGGAAATGTTCAAAAATGTTTATGTGAGTACTCAAATGCTTTTTGAGAGTGTTCGAAAAAATCTTGGGGTTGTTCTGTAGGAGATGAAAAGGTTGTGGATGAGAGATATTGAAAAAGGGGGCTCAAATGATGATAGAGTGTTTTGAAGGGGTTCAAAATAAAGTGAGTAGGTTAGGATAATTAGGTTAGGTTTATTTTTGGTTAGGTTAGGTTAGGGTAATTAGGTTAGGTTTGGAAAGTTAGGTTAGGGTTTGATTAGATTTGGATAATTAGGTTGGTTCGTTTTTTTAGGTTAGGTTAGGGTTTGGTTTTGGGTTTGGTTAGGGGTAAGTTGGTTAGGTTAGCTTAGGATAAGTTAGGTTAGGTTAGGGAGGGTTTGGGTTTGGATAGGTTTTGGTTTGGTTAGGACAGGTAGGATAGGCTAGGTTTTTTTAGGTTAGGTTCGGTAGGTTTTGGGAAGGTTAGGTTAGGTTAATTAGGTAATTCGAGGTGTTTGAGGATAGGTTAGGTTAGGATAGGTTTTGGGTTTGTTAGGATAAGGGTTTGATGGAGTTTGGTTGGGGTTTGGTTAGGGTTTGGTTAGGGTAGAGGTGATTTATGGAGTTGGTTAGTTTTGGTTTTGGTGAGGGGGGTAGTTAGGAATTGGTTAGGTTAGGTTAGGTTTGGTAGGATAGCAGTTGGTCTGGAAAAAAGATGATTTTCTACCTTGGAGTTACCCGCATTTTAGGCGCCTGTCTGTCCTGAGTTTACGAGGTGTTTTGTTTTTACCTTGGGTGTGAACCGCATTACGCCAGGTTGGGGGACCCACGATCTCTCAAGGAGGACAGTGCACTATCGGAAAACGAGTAAATATTTCTACCCTTGAGTGTGTTTTAAAACCCAACAAGAAAAAATGTTTCGATTTTCGATAAAATTTTCAAAACTAATTTGGGAAAAAAACCAAAATGGGGTCGTTCAAATAATTCTGGGTACTCAAAAATGTTTTTGGGGGGTTTCCCAAAATATTTTTGGTTTGGTTTGGATAGGTTCGGGTAGGTTTTTGGTTAGGTTAAGAAGGTTAGGTTAGGTTTGGTAGTTTGGTAAAGGGTTGGGTTTGGTTTTTGTTAGGTAAGGTTTGTTTGTTAGGTTTTGGGAAAAATTAGGTAAGGTTAGGATAGGTTTGGTTGGTTTAAATTTGTTAGGGTAGGTTTGGTTAGGTTAGGTTAGGAAGGGGTTTGGTTTTGGTAATTAGGTTAGGATAGGTTAGGTTTGGCTGGTTATGTTAGGTAAGGTTTGGTTTGGGTAGGTTTTGGAAGGTTAAATAGGTTTGGTTAGGTTAAGTTTGGTTTTGGGGAGGTTGGTTTTGGTTAGGGAAAGGTTTTGGTTAAATTAGGTTTTGGTAGGCTAGGTTTGGGAGGTAAGGTTAGGTTTAAATTAGGTTATTAGGAGTTATGTTTGGGAAGGTTTGTTTGGGTAGGTTCGGGAAAGGTTAGGTTTTGGGGAGGTTTTGGTAAGGTTTTGGTTAGTTAGGTAGGGTTAGGTTAGGTTATGTTAGGTAAGGTTTGGTTGGTTTTTTTTTGGTAAGGTTAGGTTTTTGGGTTTGTTTGGATAAGTTTTGGTAAGGTGCGTGTGTGTGTGTGTGTGTGTGTGAAAACTTTGGTTACAGTGATTTTATGGATTTAGATGGATTTTTTTTTTTGTGTGGTTCAGAAGAGGGTGTTGGGGGATGGGGGATGGGTGGAAGAAATGCGGGTGAATGGAGAGGGTATGGGGGGGGGTTTTTAATTTGAAAAAAAGGGGAATTTTACTGAATAAAAGGTAATGTGTGAATATTTTAAAAATAAATTTTAGAATTGAAAAGTTATGTATATTGGAAAAAAAATGGAGGGGGTTTGAAACATGTCCAATAGTTGGGTAGTTGATGCAGTATAATATTTAAATTTTTGTGGATACAAGGAGATGGGTATGGGGGAGGGTTTTATTTGAATTTTAGTAGAAAAAAAAAGGAAAAAAAATGTGAAAAAATTTGGGAATTGAGAGGGGTGTGGGGGAATGTCGAATTAGAGATACCCAAAAAGTGAAAAGGTTTGAGTTAGTTTTTGTGACTTTTTTTGATGTATTGGGCCCTTTTTAACTTTTTAAAGAACTAAAAGGTTAAACCCGGAAAAAAATTTTGGGTTGTGATTTGTGGGTGTGTGTTAGGTGTCATAGAGTTTTTTTTTTGTGAAAAAACTTGGTTTCATAGAATTATTTTAAAAAGATAAAATTTGTTGGGAAATTTATAGGTAGTGTATCGAATTAAATTACCGAAAAAAAAGATTAAGTGGGTTGTATGAAATTATTTAAAACGTTATTCAAAAAAGGGGTTTTTAAGTGTTCAAAGGGGGTTATGTGGTATTCAAAGGTGTTTTTTGAAAGGGGTACAAATGATTATGAAGTGTTTTGGGGGGGGTTCAAAGTAAAAATGTTTTGAGTTAGTTTTTGTGACTTTTTTTTCTGATGTATTGTGTCCCCTTTAAAAACTTTAATGAACAAAAGGGAAAAACGAGAAAATGCCTAGTCTGGGGACTGAGGGATGAGTTGTAAATTTTAAAGAAAGGTGTAATGCAGAAAAATTAGAATGACAAATCTTTTTTGGGAGTACTCAAATTATGTTTTTGGGAAAAGTTCAAAGGTGTTTTAGTGTGTTTCAAATGTTGTTTTTTTTTTGAAGGTGACAAGGGGGTTTTAAGGGTGTTTTTTAAATTTCAAAGGTGTTTTGAAGGTGTTGAAGGTGTTTTGAAGGGTTCAAGGGTGTTTTAGGAGTATTCCAAAGGTGTTTTTTTGAAAATGTAACAAATATTTTGAGAGTACTTTGAAGGTTTCAAATGAGTGGGGAAGAGACTTAGAAAAGGGTTTCTGGGGGTACTCAGAGTGATTTGGAGTACTCAAATGGGGTTTTTGGAGTATTTCAGGTTGTTTGGAAATTTTTCAAATGTTTTTTGAAGTGTTAAGAGGTTTTGAAGGGTTCAAGGAGCTTAAGTGAGTTTCAAAATTTATAGATGTTTTTTTGGGGATGTTCAAAGGTGTTAAAGGTGTTTTGATGGTTCAAGAGTGTTTTGAAGGGTTCAAGGGGGCTATGGAGTATTCAAAAATTTTTGAGGTTTTGGGATGTTCAAAGGGGTTTAAAGGTGTTTGGAGTGTGTTCAAGAGGGTTTTGAAGTTTCAAGGGGTTTATTGAGTTTCAAAAGATTTATAAGTGGGTTTTTTGGGGATTTCAAAGGGTTTCAAGGTGTTTTGAGTTGTTCAAAAGTTTTTTTTTGAAGGTTTTTAGGGTGTTTTTTAAAGGGGTTCAAGTGTTTTTAAAGTGTTCAAAGGTGTTTTGAAGGGTTGAAGGGGTTTTGGGGCAAGGGTTTTTTTAGTATTTAAAGTGTTTTTTTAAGGTGGACAAATGATTATAGATACTTAGAAAGGGGTTTTAAATGATTGCAAGAGACTTTAAAGGGGTTCTGGAGTATTTTAGAGTGATTTGGGGGGTTTGAATGAGTTTTTGGAGTATTTCAGTGTTTTTTGGAAATGTCAAAGGATTTTTTTTGAGTATTCAAATATTTTGGGGGTTTTTGGGTTTTAAAATAAAAGTGCGTATTTTTAACTTCGTAATATTTAAAAATTTGAGTATGAATTTAACGAAAATGGGTTAGCGATTGGGGACTTTCTGATGTACTGTGTCCCCTTTTAACTTTTAAGAACAAAAAGGGTTAAAAAAAGAGAAAATTGGGGTTTTGATGAAAATGTGAGGGTTTGGTTGGGGTGTAGGGTTGGGGGTGGGGGGAGGGTTACTTCGTGGGAGTGACCTGAGATGAAATAGTTTAAAAAAGTCTAGACTTTTGTTTAAAGAAATTTTGGTATTAACGAAAAAATCCCTTTTTTTATTTTCCCCTTATTTCTAAAAGGGTAGACAAGATTCGCCCGTGCGGTGGGGGTCTCGCGTGACGTCCTGACCGTCGAGTAAAAAACATAATGAAGGAATAATGACGTCACGACCGCCGAGAAACACCCTTTTTTTTTTTTTAGGTCATTTTACTTGTTTTTACCTTAGTAAGAGAAGCACCTGCCCCATAGGGGGGAGTTCATTTGAATGCTTTAACCCCCCGAGGGGGGGGGAATCCAAAAAAAAAACCTTGATCCAAGGATGGAGTCTTGGTATTATCAAATTTTGGGGTGGGAGTGAAAGTGAGAGGGGGACCCAAAAAATTTTATCCAAGGAGATGGAGAATTTCGAAAAACCCCCCCTGGGGGGAATCCAAAAAAAAAAAACTTGATCCAAGGAGATGGAGAATTTCGAAAACCCCATAGGGGGATCCAAAAAAAGTATTTTCGAGAATTTTTGGGGTTTGGGGGGGAAAGTGGAAGCGGGGTCCGAGAGTGGAGACTTTTTATTGAGAAATTTTTTGGGGGGTGGGGGGGGAAAGGAGGGGGACCCAAAAAACTTGATCCGAGGGGATGGGAAATTTTTGAAACCCCATAGGGGGGGGAAACCAAAAAAAATTGATCCGAGGAGATGGGGAAATTTCCGAAACCCCCATAGGGGGGGAAACCAAAAAATTGAATACGAGAAATTTTGGATGGGGGGGAAAGTGGGAGGGGATCCGAGGAGATGGGGACTTTTATATTGAGAAATTTTGGGGGGGTGGGGGGTGAAAAAGGGTACCCAAAAAAATTTTCCGAAGGAAAGGAGAATTTTTGAAAACCCAAGGGGGGAATCCAAAAAACCTTTTATCCAGGAGATCATAAAAAAAAAATTTGAGGGGCGGGGGCGATCCCGGGTGACGCTGCAGAAGGCGCAGCAGAAGGCGCGGGGGGATCGGAAGGGCCGGGGCGGGCGCGGGGCGGCCGGGGGGGGGTCGCGAAGGGCGCGGGGGGGCGCGGGCGCGCGGCGCGACGGCGGGGTCGCAAGGGGGGGGTCGTGGGCGGGGGGATTTGGGTTGGGGGGGTCAAGGGTAGGTAGCCCCCGAGGGGGAGTCATGGGCAAAAACCCGGGAAATAACACCAGGGTGAAAAGGACCCCCACTGCTGGTCCTAGACCGATACACCGCCCTGTAAAAAGGCCTAAACCGGGTACACCGCCCGTAAGAAGGCCCCCTAAACCGGATACACCGCCCCTGTAGAAGCCCCCCAAACCGGATACACCCCCTCTGTAGAAAACAACACTACTAATGTAGAACTAAAACCCCACAGAATTGCGAAAAGGACTTGGGGGTTATGGTTAAGCATCAAGTAACCTAAACCAAAGACAGCAATGCCTAAAAGCCGTAACGTAATAAGGCAAATAGATTAACGGGAATTTATATCAAGAATGTTGAGCAACAGAAGTCCAGAGTTCATAATACTGCAGCATTATTACATCATAGTTAAGGGCCACACCCTAGATTATGCAGCTCAAATCTGGTCTCCATTAATACAGAATGGACATAAATTCGATAGAAAACAATCAGCGTAGGAATGACTAAATTAATACATAAGCCATAGAAATCTTCCTTATGAAGAAAGATTGAAGAACTCTTAATTACATTCACTTGTTAGACGAAGTAACGATGTGGAGACCTGATCGAAGTGGTATAAGTGGAGATAGGTATTAATAAGGATATAACAGGTACTTGAGGGTCTCACTCCAAAGAGAACCCGCAGTAAATGTGATTTAATTAGATAAGTTTGAGATTTAGAAAGGACATGGAAAGTATTGTTGGAAATAGGGTAGTAGATGAAGTGGAACATCTACCTAGTTGGGTTATTGAGGCTAGGAACTTTGGGAAGTTTTTCAAATTTAGGTTGGATAAAACATGTGAGTGGATGGGGTTGGATTTGAGTGGGACTTGCACATCAGAGCTATTTCTTTTCTTGGGTATCATTGAAAATTGGTTGGTCAAATGTTTTGTGTTAGTGGATGGAATTGTAAAGGACCCTGCCTATGTGGGCCAACAGGCCTGCTGCAGTGTTCCTCCTTTCTTATGTTCTTATGTTAACATCAGCAGTCAAGCAAACAATAGCAGCAGCAACAACACAGCAGCAGCAGCAACAATAGCAAGCAGCAACAAGCAGTAAACAGCAGCAGGAGCAACATGCAGCAACAGGCAAAACACACATCAACAATAGCAGCAGCAAAACAACAGCAGGCAAGCATCAACAATAGCAGCGCAACAGCAGTACAACAGCAGCATAGAGCAACAGCACAGCAGCAACAATAGCAGTCAGTAACAGCAACAGCAGCAGCAAAAGTAGCAGCAGCAGTAAACAGCATCATTAGGAGCAACATCATCCAAACAAGCAACAATAGCAGCAGCAGTAACAGCAAATCAGCAGCAGTAAACAGCAGCAGCAGCAGCAGTACAGCAGCAGGCAGCAGCAACAGCATCAGCAACAATAAGCAGCATTACAGCACAGCAGCAGGAGCAACAGCAAGAACAGCAACCACCAGTAGCAGCAACAGTAAGCCAGAGCAGCAGCAATAGCAGCAGACCGCAGTAAACTGCAAGCAAGCAGGAGCAACAGCAGCAACAACAGCAGCAGCAACAGCCACAGCATAGCAGCAGCAGCAACAAACAACACAACAACAACAACAGTAGCAGCAGGCACAGTAGACAGCAGCAGCAAGCAGAGCAGCAGCAGGACAACAGCCAGCAGTAGCAGCAACAGTAACAGCAGGCAGCAACAACAGCAGCGGAGCGGCACTAGCAGGCAGCAGGAGGCGCAACAGCTCAAGCAAAGCAGTAACAGCAGCAGCAACAGCAGTAAGCAGCAAACAGTAACAGCAGCGCAACAGCACAACAGGCAGCGAACGAGCAGCAGCAACAGAAGCCAGCAGCAGCAAACAGCAACAACAGCAGCAACAGCAGCAGCAACAGCAGTAGCACAACAGTAGCAACAGCTGCAGCGCAACAGCAAACAACAGCAGAAACAGCAGCAGCAACAGAGCAGCAGGCAGCAGCAGCAACAACAACAACAACAACAGCAGCAACAGCAGCATGCAACAACAGCTGGTTTAGCAAAAAAATCAAATGGATACATAGTATATAAACAAATTCTTTATCCCCTTATGAATTTGTTTTAAATAGAGTAAAAAATAGCACTCAGAAGGCCCCTTTCCATCTTTCACTAGTACATGTAACCTTCCACTTCCCGTTAATTAACAAACATAACGTGACACTGAATAATGCAGCATATTGCTGCATCTATCAGTCACGAAAAGTTTATAACATATTTTCACTTCCTCTATTTCACTTCTTGCTCGTCCACATTAACTAATATCCTATGGAGATTATTTATACATCTCTTCCCATGTCACACCTTCACCTCGTATTTAAATTAAGTTTATTTATTCAAAGGAAAATCAGAATTTTAGTAAAAGAAGAGTTGTGTAAAGAATTTCAAGATAGTCTCAGACTTCTTTAAAAAATTATAGGCATTTATGTGATTCGCTGCTTCTTGTTGACGTCGGTGTAAATACACTGCCAAAGGGAAATTTACTAAAAATTTATTATAATTTAAACAATAACAATCAAACGGAAATAAAAATACATCACTGGATTAAAGACATAAGTACACTTCTATTATTATGCAGTTGAAGAATAAGACACTTGTGCAACATTTGATTCAGTCTTCAACTTGTCGGTTTTTAAATCATTTATCACATTTTAATGTAGTATATTTGTTTTTAACAGTAATCAACCTTCAATAGATGTTGTCTCTCTTCTGGCATTTTCTGCTTAAACTTTATATTGAATAAAATTTACGAGCAGACTCAGAATATTAATAATAACAGCTGCCTTTCCTCTCCACACATTTGAGCAACGGGTGAAATAGAGACAGTTTTATTTACTTTGCATCCAGTGGACTCGAAACCCTTTTGTTGTCTTCACTCGCCAGTCCTCAAACCTCCATGAAAACTAGATTCTTTTAATCTCCGTACCTCATGTGCTCGAATCAGTTTTCTTTCTGTTGCTGCCGCTACTGTTACTGTTGCATTATCATCCACCTTTACACCCCCCTTACATACTAACCAATTATATCTGATATTAATTCCACAAACCTTATTCCCAACGCTCTTTAGTGACTGCTAAGTAATTATCTGTGATGGATAAGACATATGTGTAACATCTGGGTATCTTTATTCTGATCAAGTTTCGCCAACCAGTGGCTTTATCGTCTCTATAGAGGTTGTTGGAGATGTTGAATCTATTGGTGGTAAAATATCTTTTACAGTAATATATGGCGCAGATCTTGTCTTCATAGCTGTTATTATTATTATTATTATTATTATTTATTATTATTATTATTATTATTATTATTATTATTATTATTATTATTATTATTATTGTGCAAGACTGGTATACAATATCGACAAGATGAAAGTTAAGACACTTGTGCAACATCTGGTAATCTTTATTGTAGACGTTTCGCCATCCAGTGGCTTTATCAATACAAATTCTTGACATAATAAGAAAAACGAAGAACTATATACAAAAGGTGAGGGAATCAGTCCCTTGGCCTTGGAGGTGTCCAAGAATTTGTATTGATAAAGCCACTGGATGGCGAAACGTCTACATAAAGATTAAACCCGTTTTG
>NC_069413.1:70805944-70854639 GCF_026875155.1 Cherax quadricarinatus | reverse complement strand
TTTGTTAAAAGTTTTTTACTAACCTTCTAAGATTTTTTAGTATCAAGTCATGTATCTTCTCGCCTGCGTTCCAGGGAGTACAGGTTGGGGATACGGAAGGTGGGGAAAGAAAGAAAGGAGAGGGACAGTGCTAATCGTGCCCCCTTCTTTAATAATTTAAAGGGTTTATTATTATTTTTATTTTATTTTATTATTATTATTATTATTATTTTAATTATTTTATTTTTATTATACTACTCTATTTTTAAAAGTTAAGGGGAAGCAAAAAACTCATTGGGGTCATAAGGGGGCAGGGTATAGGTGACATGGCTCCCTTCACTCTCTCTCTCCTCCCTCTCTCTCTCTCACTCTCTCCTCTCATGTCTCCTTAGGGACTTTTTGGGTCTATGGTGGTTTGGGGTCGCCTCTGAATAGAGGCGACCTTCTTCCCATCCTTCCCCCTTTCCCTTTCCCTTCCTTCCTTCCTTCCTTCCCCCCTTCCTTTTTTCCCTTTCTTCCTTCCTTCCCCCTTTCCTTCCTTCCCCTCCCCCTTTTTTCCTTTCCCTTTCCCTTCCTTCCGTCCTTCCTTCCCTTTTCCTTCCCTTTCCTTCCTTCCCCTTCCCTTCCTTCCCTTCCCTTTCCCTTTTTCCTTTCCTTTTTTCCCTCCTTATTTCCCTTTCCTTCTCTCCTTCCTTCCTTCCTTCTTCCCTTTCCTTCCTTTCCTTTCCTTCCCCCCTTTCCTTTCCCTTCCTTCCTTCCTTCCTTTCTTCCTTCCTTCCTTTTTTCCCTTTCCCCCTTCCCTTTCCTTTCCTTTCCCCTTCCTTCCTTTCCCTTCCTTCCTTCCCTTTCCCTTCCCCTTTCCTTTCCCTCCTTCCCTTTTTCCCTTCCTTTCCCTTTCCCTTCCCCTCCTTCCCTTCCTTCTTTCTTCCTTCTTTTTTTCCTTTTTTCCCCTTCCTTTTTCCCTTCCTTCTCCCTTTCCTTTCCTTTCCCTTTCCCTTTCCCTTTCCTCCTTTTCCTTTCCTTTCCTTTCCCTTCCCTTCCCTTCCTTCCTTTCCCCTTTCCCTTTCCCTTTCCCTTTCCCTTTCCCTTCCTTTTTTCCCTTCCCCCCCTTCCTTCCTTTCACCCTTTCCCTTTCCCTTTCCCTTTTCTCTTTTTATTTTCCCTCCTTCCGCGACCCCTTCCCCTTACACTTCTCCCCTATCCCATTTTTTCCATCCTCCCCCTTTCCACAGCCCTTCTTAAACCCTCAATTTTTCCTCTCTCTTGTCCCCCTTTTTTATCAGTTCCCCCCTGTTCTCCCCCTTTTTCCCCTCCATTTGTTTCCCTTTCTTCCCTCCTTCAACCCAATACTCCATCTTTTCCTTTTAAAAGGGCCCTTCCCTTTCAACACCCCCTCCATGTAAGCCCCTCTTTACGTCTTCACTTCCCATTCCCTCATCATACCTCCCATTCTTTTTTCGTCCTTCCGCCCTTAGCTCTTATCCTACCCCCCCCCTTACCCTGCCCCCTCCCCTTACCCTGCCCCCCTCCCCTCTTTTTCCGCCCCTTTCCCTTCTTATCCTGCCACCCTCCCTTCTTACCTGCCCCCCCCTTTTTACCCCGCCCCCCTACCTTTTACCTGCCATCCCCCTTTTACCCTGCCCCCCTCCCTTATCACCCCCCTCCCCCCTTTTTATCCTGCCCCCAAAACCTTTTTATCCGCCACCCCCCCTTCTTACCTGCCCCCCCCCTTCTTTTTTCTGCCACCCGTCCTTCTTATCCTCCCTCCCTCCCTTTTTATCCGTTTTCCTCCCTTTTATCCTGCCACCTTCCCTTTTTTATCCTACCACCCTACCTTCTTTCCTGCCCCCCTCCCTTTATCCTGCCCCCCCCCTTCTTACCCGCCCCCCTCCCCCTTTTATCCTGCCACCCTCCTTCTTCCCTGCCCCCCCTTTTATCCCCCCCCCCCCCTACCTTTTTATCCTGCCACCCCCCCTTTTTTTTTTCTCCCCACCCTCCCTTTTTTTCCTGCCCCCTTCCCTTCTTACCCTGCCACCCTACCCTTTTTACCCTGCCACCCTCCCTTCTTCCCCCACCCTCCCTTCTTATCCTGCCTCCCCCCCTTCTTATCCGCCTCCCTCCCTTTTTATCCTGTTTTCCCTCCCTTCTTACCCTGCCCCCTTCCCTTTTACCCTCCACCCTACCTTCTTATCCTCCCCCCCCCTTCTTATCCTGCCACCCCCCTTTACCCTGCCACCCCCCCTTCTTATCCTCCACTCCCCCCTTCTTTCCGCACCCTCCCTTTCTTATCCCCCACCCCCCCTTTCTTGCCCCGCCACCCCCCCCTTTTATCCTGCCTCCCCCCTTCTTACCCGCCACCCAAACTTCTTTTCCTCCACCCTCCCTTCTTCCCTGCCCCCTCCCTTTTATCCTCCCCCCGTCCTTTTATCCTGCCCCCCCCCTTCTACCCTCCCCACCTCCCTCTTATCCTGCCCCCCCCCCTTTTTTTTTATCCGCCCCCCCCCCTTCTTATCCGCCCCCTCCCTTCTTATCCTGCCACCCTTCCTTTTTACCTCCACCCCCCCTTTTTTATCCTCCCATCCTCCCTTTTTATCCTGCCCCCCTCCCTTCTTACCTGCCCCCCCCTCCCTTCTTATCCGCCACCCCCCCTTCTTATCCTGCCACCCCCCTTCTTATCTGCCACCCTCCCTTCTTATCCGCCATCCCCCCCTTTTACCCTGCCACCCTCCTTATATCCTCCCACCCCCCCTTTTTACCCTCCACCCCCCCTTCAAACCCTGCCACCCTCCTTCTTTCCGCCACCCCCCCTTCTTATCCTGCCCCCTCCCTTTTACCCTCCACCCCCCCTTTCTTATCCTCCCACCTCCTTCTATCCCCCACCCCCCCCTTCTTATCCTCCCACCCCCCCTTCTTATCGCCCCCCTCCCTTCTTATCCGCCACCCCCCCTTCTTATCCGCCACCCCCCCTTTTTACCCTGCCATCCCCCCTTTTTCCCGGCCACCTCCTTCATTCCGGGGCCACCCTCCCTTTTTACCCCTCCACCCTCCCTCTTTTCCCCCATCCTCCTTCTTACCCTCCCACCCCCCCTTTCATATCCGCCACCCTCCCTTTTTATCCTCACCCCCCTTCATATCCTGCCACCCCCCTTCTTTCCTCCACCCTCCCTTCTTACCTGCCACCCCCCCTTTCTTATCCTCCCACCCTCCCTTTTACCTGCCCCCTCCCTCTTTCCTCCCACCCCCCTTTTTATCCTCCCATCTCCCTTCTTACTGCCCCCCTCCCTTCATATCCTGCCACCCTCCCTTCTACCTCCACCCCCCCTTCAATCCCCCACCCCCTTTTTATCCTGCACCCTCCCTTCTTACCTCCACCCCCCCTTCTTACCTCCCACCCCCCCCTTCTTTTCCGCACCTCCCTTCTTTCCGCCACCCTCCCTTCTTACCCTGCCACCTCCCTTCTTTCCGCCACCTCCCTAACCTGCCACCCTCCTTCTTTCCTCCACCCCCCCCCTTCTTTCCTGCCATCCCCCTTTTATCCTGCCACCCCCCCTTTAACCTCCCCCCCCTTCTTATCCTGCCACCTCCCTTTCATACCGCCACCCCCCCCTTCTTACCCTGCCACCCCCCCTTACCCTCCCATCCTCCCTTTTTATCCTGCCCCCCCCCTTTCAATCCTGCCACCCTCCCTTTTTATCCCCCCCCCCTTCTTACCCTCCCTCCCCCCCTTTTCTTATCCTCTTTCCCCCTTTATCCCCCCCTTTCCCTTTATCCTGCACCTCTTTCTTATCCGCCACCCTCCCTTCTTATCCTGCCACCTCCTTCTTATCCTGCCACCCCCCCCTTCATACCCCACCCTCCCTTCTTATCCGGCCACCCCCCCTTCTTATCCTCCATCCCCCCTTCTTATCCGCCCCCTCCCTTCTTCCTCCACCCTCCCCCTTTTATCCTCCACCCTCCCTTCATATCCTCCCACCCTCCCTTCTTATCCTGCCACCCCCCCTTCTTATCCCCACCCCCCTTCTTATCCTCCCACCCCCCCTTTTTATCCTGCCACCCCCCTTTTTTCCCTCCCACCCCCCCCTTCTTTTCCTGCCACCCCCCTTCTTACCCCACCCCCCTTTCTTATCCTCCCACCCCCCTTCTTATCCTCCCTCCCCCCTTTTTATCCCCCACCCCCCTTCTTATCCTCCACCCTCCCTTTTTATCCTCCTTCCCCCCTTTTTACCCTGCCACCCCCCCTTTTTACCTGCCACCCCCCCTTTTTATCCTCCACCCTCCCTTTTTATCCGCCACCCCGGGTTTGGGGTTTAAGGGGCCAATAAGAAGAGAGTGACGGCCTCCGTTAAAACAATTGGTATTCCAAAGACTCCTTCACCTTCACGCTGACCTGAATTCTCTTATGCAGTGAAGCCAGTGGGGGGAACCCCCCTGCTGTGTGGCACTCAGGTTTTTCCTACTACTGTGGGCCTATGATTTACCAGACGTGTGAGACTTCACCACTAATGTGGGGCATTACTGGACTCTGCCCTACTTTTGGGGATAGGGCCCTTCACAAAAGCTGTGTGGCATACTGGTCTCTCATCCTAAGTGTGGCTTTTACGGGATCTCCATATGTGGGGCCCTTGGTCTCTCACAAATCTGTGTGGCTATACTGGTCTCTCACAAAATGTGTACTTTTGGGACTCTACCAACTGTGTGGCACACGGGCCTTTTTTACTCGGTGGCACTACTAGTTCCTCCTGCTGCTGGTGACTACGGTTCTTCCCCACTGCGGTGTCACTATAGTCCAACCATGTTGGGGGCCTACTGGTTCTTCCCCACTGCTGTGTGTCACTACTATTCCTAACCACTGTTTGTGGCACTAGGGTTTTCCCCATGCGGGTGTTTACTGGTTTTTCACCATGCTGTGTCACTACGGGTTTCATCCCCACTGCTGTGTGGCAATGGTTTTTCACCACTTTTGTGTGGCAGTGTGGGAGTGTGTTTATGTTCCCACTCCACACAGGGCAAACTTAACATAATCAAGTAAAACCAGAAAGAATTCCCCATTGTTGCCTCCAAGGAAAAATTTATCTCTAAATATCCCACAGCCCCGCCCATGTTCCCCCCATTCTCCACACATCCGGCCCGCACACCCTTTAATATATATTTTATTTTCAAGGAATTTAACCCCCTCGGACACAGAAAAAATAATGGCCCGTTATTATTTCGACCCCCCGGGGGGGGGTCCCCTTAAAAAGAGGCATTTGTGAAGAGACCTCAGTTAAGGGCGACAAACACAGGCAATTATCTACCCGCTTTTTTTCTCCATGTCGTCAAACCCTTTACATGACTCTTTTTCATTACAATTGATGCTGAAGCAAGCATTGGATAAATGTCTGTTAAAAAAATCTGTTGATGGGGGTTTAAAAACACGGGAATATTTACTAACAAAAATTTTTAAAAAATCATAAAAGAGGAAGAGAGAGAGAGAGAAGAGAGAGAGAGAGAGAGAAAGAGAGAGAGAGAGAGAGAGAGAGAGAGAGAGAGGAGAGAGGAGAGAGAGAGAAGAGAGAGAGAGAGAGAGAGAATTTTAAAAATTTTTTTAAAAATAATTTTCCCCCGGAACATCATTTTAGTAAAATTTCTTAAATCTTATATGTTGCATTGTCGAACTAAAAATGGTGTTTAAAAAATATTGAGAGAAATGCCCCCAAAAAAAGACTATTAAAACGATGTTAAATCTAATTTGGAAAAATACAAAATCCTTAAAAATTATCGAGAATTTTTGGGGGAAGATTAAACGCACCAAGGTCAACTGATATCCCAACTACATCAAGCAAGATTCCTAAAAATACAGGTCCCCACTGATATCCTAACTACAACAAGGTCACATGATATCCAACTACAACAAGGTCCACGATTCCTAACTACATACCCAAGGGCACACTGATATCCAAAATACATACAAGGTCACACTGAATCCTAACACAAAAGGTCAACAAGGACAGAAAAAGCAGGTACGAAATATTTAGTACCCCCAACGGGATAACAAGAGGTAACAGATGCAAACAGAGAAGAGAGTGAAGTCGAAAGGATACAGGAAAAAATGTTCTTGGCAGAGTGGTTGACCACTGTCATGATGCGAGACGAAGCAGTGAGCATTGCAACCCGAGCTAAAGTACGGAACAATTATGATGAAGATGGAACACCAGGAGCATAACGCTGCTCCTGGTGCTACTGATAGACTATTATAAATAGATAATGCACACACATACACACACACACACACACACACACACTGACGACACTGGAGGACAGGAGGGTCAGGGGAGACATGATAACGACATATAAAATACTGCGCGGAATAGACAAGGTGGACAAAGACGGGATGTTCCAGAGATGGGACACAGACACAAGAGGTCACAATTGGAAGTTGAAGACTCAGATGAATCAAAGGGATGTTAGGAAGTATTTCTTCAGTCATAGAGTAGTCAGGCCGTGGAATAGTCTAGAAAGTGAAGTAGTGGAGGCGGGAACCATACATAGTTTTAAGGCGAGGTATGATAGAGCTCATGGGGCAGGGAGAGAGAGGACCTAGTAGCAATCAGCGAAGAGGCGGGGCCAGGAGCTGTGACCGACCCCCGCAACCACAAATAGGTGAGCGAGTACACACACACACACACACACACACACACACACACGCACACACACCACACACACACACACACACACACACACACACACACACACACACACACACACACACAGGCTGGGAGAAATGAAAATGCATCGTATGTTTGAAGCTAATGGACGCCTCGCCTGCCATCTCTTTCTCTCCGATAAACACGAAGATAAAAGAATTGAAGGGGAAAGAGAGATCCCCACCCTCGCCCACCCGCTCCACCCACCGCGCCCCACCCTTCCACCCACACGCCCGCCCACCAATACTTCTCCTCAGCTTCACTACTGAAGGGTATGTCGTTTTTCTTGTTAACTTCAGTTTTGACTTCTCCAGCGTGTATGTAAGCTGCGAAGACCATCCTAGAGAGAGAGATAGAGAGAGAGAGAGAGACAGACAGACAGACAGACAGATAGAGAATTCTTAAAATGTGACTTAAGCTATCAGTAACATCTATCTCTCATAAGAATTGCAAAAAACTTCAGATACAGTCAATCGAAAGACGCCTATAAACAGCAGCAGGAGCAGCCACAGTGTGTGGAGGTGTGTTAACAGCGTCACCATAACTGAGGTGGCTGTCTGACTGACCACGAACTATAACTGAGAATCCCAGGTTAACCACGATGTGAAGGTATACGTGTGAGTGCTTGTTAATGATGCTCAACGATGACGCAGTTTTTGGAAGGTTCCTTCGTTCAAAAGAGCAAGTCGCACTGGCCTAATCCTAAATTTCCTGGATTCCCTAGCTAATTCTGTTATACTCATTGAGTATACTAGAATTAGCTTCTGGAAAAAGTATGCTATCTTTGTATCTCTCTCCTCTACACATCGTTTTCACTTGTTACTGCGGTATCACAACCATTGATCGAAGCGGAATACATTTCGCACAAGTTTATTATTAGCTTTTAACCGAGTGCTGAGAGGAACGTGCTGAGGATAGTTGAGTGGTGCAGTAGATAAGTCAGCTCTGGAGGTTCCAACATCAAATGTCAGGCATAATAATTGATCAGTATTTTGGACTTCAGTGAGAAACATATTGAAGGACAATTTTAACGTTTCCGTTTATCGGAGCTGTTTACGTGGGGGGGGAGGGGGGTGAAAATTCCATTATAAGAACATAAGAACATAAGAACGAAGGAACACTGCAGAAGGCCTACTGGCCCATGTGAGGCAGGTCCAAGTCTCCTACCGGCTTAAGCCAATGCACCCAACCTAGTCAGGTCAGGTCACATTGACTTAAGGGAGGAACACGGCAACCGACCTGGTAGCACAAGCTATCAGGTCCAACTCACACCCACCCACATCCACTCATGTATTTATCCAACCTATTTTTAAAGCTACACAACGTTCTGGCCTCTATAACTGTACTCGGGAGTTTATATCCTAGATTCTTTTTTTTTTTACAAAGAGCACTTGTTAGCGAAACTGCGACTTAGCCAGTCCGTGACTACACCGACTACTAGAAAATAGATTCCATGAGGATACTATGTTTTCCAGTTATCTGTCTTGCTTGTGTAAAACTCTGAGGTTCCGGTAAATCACTGCCATGGCTCCAACTTGGTCCTCTCTCAGCGTATTCTTTCGCATTAAACTCAATTTTTAGAGATATGATTCCACAGCCAACATTCCAGGAAGAGCCGTAAAAGTAATCTATATCCTCCAGGCCAGATGCAGCCTCCATAGGATGTATTTCAAACGTAACATTCCAGGAAGCGCCGTCCAGTTACTGCAAATCCTGGAGCCCAGATACTGCCTTAATTATCCACCAGGACGCTTCGCTGGCGCCTCGCAAAGAATTTCCCCGAAGTCCAATTTGCCTACGAACAAGAACGCTTCTCATTGGCCCTTGTTGTTCAGGGTTTGATGGTAGAGTCGGTCAGGGCTTGATCAGGGGGTCTAATCGGGCTTCATGGTGGGGCTGGCCAATTCTTGATGAGGAGAGTAGGTGAGAGATGGCTAGGGAGTAAGGGACAGGAGTGAGGAATGGGGGGTGATGGACAGGAGGTGAGGAGACAGGGAGTGAGGGACGGAGAGTGAGGAACAGGGGTGAGAGATGGGGGGTGAGACTTGGGGGTTAGGGGCTGGGGTTGGGGAGAGATAATTAAGTTTATTATCAGAGGGCCGCGTCCGGGCCAATTTTCCACCTTTGGTACGATTGAGCTATTGTAGTGTGCTGCTGTAGTGTGTTGCTGTAGTGTGTTGCTGTAGTGTGTTGCTGTAGTGTGTTGCTGTAGTGTGTTGCTGTAGTGTGTTGCTGTAGTGTGTTGCTGTAGTGTGTTGCTGTAGTGTGTTGCTGTAGTGTGTTGCTGTAGTGTGCTTTCTGTAGTGTGTTGCTGTAGTGTGTTGCTGTAGTGTGTTGCTGTAGTGTGTTGCTGTAGTGTGTTGCTGTAGTGTGTTGCTGTAGTGTGTTGCTGTAGCGTGTTGCTGTAGTGTGTTGCTGTAGTGTTGCTGTAGTGTGTTGCTGTAGTGTGTTGCTGTAGTGTGTTGCTGTAGTGTGTTGCTGTAGTGTGTTGCTGTAGTGTGTTGCTGTAGTGTGTTGCTGTAGTGTGTTGCTGTAGGTGTTGCTGTAGTGTGTTGCTTAGGTGTGCTTGTAGTGTGTTGCTGTAGTGTGTTGCTGTAGTGTGTTGCTGTAGTGTGTTGCTGTAGTGTGTTGCTGTAGTGTGTTGCTGTAGTGTGTTGCTGTAGTGTGTTGCAGTAGTGTGTTGCTGTAGCGTGTTGCTGTAGTGTGTTGCTGTAGTGTGTTGCTGTAGTGTGTTGCTGTAGTGTGTTGCTGTAGTGTGTTTGCTGTAGTGTGTTGCTGTAGTGTGTTGCTGTAGTGTGTTGCTGTAGTGTGTTGCTGTAGTGTGTTGCTGTTAGTGTGTGTGCTGTAGTGTGTTGCTGTGTGTGTGCTGTAGTGTGTTGCTGTAGTGTGTTGCTGTAGTGTGTTGCTGTAGTGTGTTGCTGTAGATGTTTGCTGTAGTGTGTTGCTGTAGCGTGTTGCTGTAGTGTGTTGCTGTAGTGTGTTGCTGTAGTGTGTTGCTGTAGTGTGTTGCTGTAGTGTGTTGCTGTAGTGTGTTGCTGTAGTGTGTTGGCTGTGTAGTGTGTTGCTGTAGTGTGTTGCTGTAGTGTGTTGCGTAGTGTGTTGCTGTAGGTGTTGTTGTAGGTGTTGCTGTAGTGTGTTGCTGTAGTGTAGTGTTGCTGTAGTGTGTTGCTGTAGTGTGTTGTTAGTGTTGCTGTAGTGTGTTGCTGTAGTGTGTTGCTGTAGTGTGTTTGCTGTAGTGTGTTGCTGTAGCGTGTTGCTGTAGTGTGTTGCTGTAGTGTGTTGCTGTAGCGTGTTGCTGTAGTGTGTTGTGCTGTGTAGTGTGTTGCTGTAGTGTGTTGCTGTAGTGTGTTGCTGTAGTGTGTTGCTGTAGTGTGTTGCTGTAGCGTGTTGCTGTAGTGTGTTGCTGTAGTGTGTTGCTGTAGTGTGCTAGCTTGCTGTAGTGTGTGCTGTAGTGTGTTGCTGTAGTGTGTTGCTGTAGTGTGTTGCTGTAGCTGTTGCTGTAGTGTGTTGCTGTAGTGAGTTGCTGTAGTTGTTGCTGTAGTGTGTTGCTGTAGCGTGTTGCTGTAGTGTGTTGCTGTAGTGTGTTGCTGTAGCGCGTTGCTGAAGTGTGTTGCTGTAGTGTGTTGCTGTAGTGTGTTGCTGTATGTGCTGCTGTAGTGTGTTGCTGTAGTGTGTTGCTGTAGTGTGCTGCTGTAGTGTGTTGCTGTAGTGTGTTGCTGTAGTGTGTTGCTGTAGTGTGTTGCTGTAGTGTGTTGCTGTACGTGTGTTGCTGTAGTCGTTGTTGTGTAGCTGTGTTGCTGTAGTGTGTTGTGCTGTTAGTGTGTTGCTGTAATGAGTCTGCTGTAATAGCTGTTCTGTAGTGTTGCTGAATGTCTGCTAGTAGTGCTGCTGTGTATGTGTGCTGTATGTGCTGCTGTAGTGTGCTGCTGTAGTGTGCTGCTGTAGTGTGTTGCTGTAGTGTGTTGCTGTAGTGTGTTGCTGTAGTGTGTTGCTGTAGTGTGCTGCTGTAATGTGTTGCTGTAATGTGCTGCTGTAGTGTGCTGCTGTATGTGCTGTAGCTGTAAGTGTGTTGTGTATGCTGCTGTAATGTGCTGCTGTAATGTGCTGCTGTAATGTGCTGCTGTAATGTGCTGCTGTAATGTGCTGCTGTAATGTGCTGCTGTATGTGTGCTGTAAGTGTGCTGTCTGTAGTGTGCTGCTGTAGTGTGTTGCTGTAATGTGCTGCTGTAATGTGCTGCTGTAATGTGCTGCTGTAATGTGCTGCTGTAATGTGCTGCTGTAGTGTGCTGCTGTAATGTGCTGCTGTAATGTGTTGCTGTAATGTGCTGCTGTAATGTGTTCTGTAGTGTGCTGCTGTAATGTGCTGCTGTAATGTGCTGCTGTAGTGTGCTGCTGTAATGTGCTGCTGTAGTGTGTTGCTGTAATGTGCTGCTGTAATGTGCTGCTGTAATGTGCTGCTGTAGTGTGCTGCTGTAATGTGCTGCTGTAGTGTGTTGCTGTAATGTGCTGCTGTAATGTGCTGCTGTAATGTGCTGCTGTAATGTGCTGCTGTAATGTGCTGCTGTAATGTGCTGCTGTAATGTGCTGCTGTATGTTGTGTATTGCTGTGTAGTGTGCTGCTGTAATGTGCTGCTGTAATGTGTGCTTGGCTGTAGTTGTGGTGTTATGCTGCTGTAATGTGCTGCTGTAGTGCTGCGTATGTGTGCTGAGTAATGTGCTGCTGTAATGTTGCTGTATGTGTGCTGTATGTGCTGCTGTATGATGCTGCTGTAATGTGCTGCTGTAATGTGTGCTGTAGTGTGTTGCTGTAATGTGCTGCTGTTATGTGTGCTGTAGTGTGTTTCTAAGTGCTTGTGTGTGTGTTGCTGTATTGTGTGCTGATGTGCTGCTGTAGTGTGTTGCTGTAATGTGTCTGCTGTAATGTGCTGCGTGTAATGTGCTGCTGTATGTGCTGCTGTATTGTGCGTAATGTGCTGCTGTAGTGTGTGTTGCTGTATGTGTGCTGTAATGTGCTGCTGTATATGTGCTGCTGTAGTGTGTTGCTGTAATGTGCTGCTGTAGTGTGTGCTGTTGTCTGTATAGTGTGCTGATGTGTTGGTAGTGTGCTTGCTGTAGTGTGTTGCTGTAATGTGCTGATGTGTTGTGAGTGTGTTGCTGTAATGTGCTGCTGTAGTGTGTTGCTGCGTGTGTTGCTGTAATGTGCTCTGCTGTAGTGTGTGCTGTATGTCTTGCTTGCTCGTAGTGTGCTGCTAGTTGTGTGTATGTGTGCTGTAGTGTGTTGCATGTAAGTTGTGTTGCTGTAATGTGCTGCTGTAGTGTGTTGCTGTAGTGTGTGCTGTAAGTGTGCTTGCTGTAGTTGCTTAGTGTGTTGCTGATGTGTGCGTATTGTTTTAGTGTGTTGCTGTAGTGTGTTGCTGTAGTGTGCTGCTGTAGTGTGTGTGTGCTGCAGTGTGTTGCTGTATGTGCTGCTGTAGTGTGTCTGCTTTGTTGTAAGTGTGCTGCTGTAGGTGTTGCTGTAGTGTGTTGCTGTAAGTGATGCTGCTTGTTTGGTATGTGTTGCTGTAAGTGTGTTGCTTTTTAATGTGTTGCTGTAGTGTGCTGTTGTGTGTGTAGTTTGCTGTATGTTGGTGTGCTGTAGTGTGTGCTGTAGTGTGTTGCTGATGTGCTGCTGTATTGTGCTTGCTTCGTAAATGTGTTGCTGTAGTGTGTTGCTGTAGTGTGCTGCTGTATGTGGGATGTGCAGTGTGTTGCTGTATGTGTGCTGTAGTTCTGCTGTATGTGTGTAGTGTGTGTTGTCTTGTGTGTGCTGTTGTGCTGTAGTGTGTTGCTGTATTTTTTATGCTTGCTGGTAGTGTGTTGCTGTAGTGTGTCTGCTTATGTTTGTGTATGTGTGCTGTAATGTGCTGCTGTAGTGTGTTGTTGTTGTGTTGCTGTATGTTGCTGTATGCGCTGGTTAGTGTGTTGCGTGCTGTGTTGTATGCTGTAGTGTGTTGCTAGTGCGGAGTGTTGTATGCTGTATGTGCTGCTGTAATGTGGTTTGCTGCTATTTGTGTGTGTGTGCTGTAGTGTGCTGCTGTAGTGTGTGCTGTAGTTTCTGTTGTGCTGCTGTATGTGCTGCTGTAATGTGCTGCTGTAGTGGTGTTGCTGTAGTTGTTGCTGTAGTGTGTTGCTGTAGTGTGTTGCTGTAGTGTGCTGCTGTATTTGATGTGTGCTGCTGTGTTGTGTGTGCTGTAATGTGCTGCTGTAATGTGCTTGCTGTAGTGTGCTGCTGTAGTGTGTTGCTGTAATGTGCTGCTGTAATGTGTGCTGTAGTTTTGCTGCGAGTGGTGCTGTAATGTGCTGCGTGTTGTGTTGCTGTAGTGTGTTGCTGTAGTGTGTTGCTGTAAATGTGCTGCTGTAGTGTGTTGCTGTAGTGTGTTGCTGTATGTGTGTGATGTGCTTAGTCTGTTAGTGTGCTTTGTGCTGTAAGTGTGCTGCTGTATGTGCTGCTGTATGCTGTATGTGCGTGTTGTTTGCTGTAGTGTGTGCTGTTGTTGTCTGTAGTTGTGCTGTGCTCTGTATGTGCTGCTGTAGTGTGCTGCTGTAGATGTGCTGCTGTAGTGTGCTGATTGCTGCTGTAGTGTGCTGCTGTATGTGCTGCTGTAGTGGCTGCTGTAGTGTGTTGCTGTAGTGTGCTGCTGTAGTGTGTGCTGCTGTAGTGTTGTGTTTTGTTTGTATGTGTGCTGATGTGTGCTGTAATTGTGCTGTTGGTGTGCTGTAGTGTGTGCTGTATGTGCTGCTGTAATGTGCTGCTGTATGTGTTAATGTGCTTGCTGTATGGTGTGGTTGTGCTGTAGTTTTGGTTGCTGTAGTGTGCTGCTGTAGTGTGCTGCTGTAATGTGCTGCTGTAATGTGCTGCTGTAGTGTGTTGCTGTAAGTGTGCTGCTGTTGTTGCATGTGTGTGTGCTGTAGATGTGTGCTGTAAGTGTGCTGCTGTAATGTGCTGCTGTAATGTGCTGCTGTTAAGTGTGTGTGCTGTATGTGCTGCTGTAGTGTGGCTGTAGTGTGTTGCTGTAGTGTGTTGTGTGTGCTGTAGTGTTGTGTTGTGTGCTGTATGTGTGCTGTATGTGTGCTGTAGTGTGCTGCTGTAATGTGCTGCTGTAGTGTGTGCTGTAGTGTGTTGTAGTGTCTGCTCTGTAGTGTGTTGCTGTAGTGTGTGCTGTAATGTGTGCTGTATTGTGCTGCTGTAGTGTGTTGCTGTAGTGTGTTGCTGAATGTGTGCTGTAGTGTGCTGCTGTATGTGTGCTGAGTGTGTGCTGTAATGTGCTGCTGTAGTGTGTTGCTGTATGTGTGTATGCTGGTAGTGTGTGCTGTTGTGTGCTGTAATGTGTGCTGTATGTGCTGCTGTAGTGTGCTGCTGTAATGTGCTGCTGTATGTGCTGTATGTTGCTGTAAGTGTGTGCTGTAGTTGTGCTGCTGTAGTGTGTTGCTGTAGTGTGCTGCTGTAGTGTGTTGCTGTCGTGTGTTGCTGTAGTGTGTGCGTTGCTGTAAGTGTGTGCTGTATGTGCTGCTGAATGTGTGCTGTAGTGTGTTGCTGTAGTGTGTTGCTGTAATGTGCTGCTGTAATGTGCTGCTGTATGTGTCTGCTGTAGTGTGCTGCTGTAATGTGTGCTGTATGTGTGCTGTAAGTGTGCTGTAATGTGCTGCTGTAGTGTGTGCTGTATGTGTGCTTGCTGCTGTAGTGTGTTTGCTGTTAGTGTGCTGCTGTAGTGTGCTGCTGTAATGTGTTGCTATGTGTGCTGTAGTGTGTGCTGTATGTGTTGCTGTTGCTGTATGTGCTTGCTGTAGTGTGCTGCTGTATGTGTGCGATTGCTGTATGTGCTTGTCTGCTGTAGTGTGGGTTTCTGCTTGTGTTGTAGTGTGCTGCTGTAGTGTGCTGCTGTAGTGTGCTGCTGTGTGTGTGTTGCTGCTAGTGTGTTGCTGTAGTGTGCTGCTGTAGTTGTGTTTGCTGCTTTATGTGCTGCTGCTAGTGTGTTGCTGTAGTGTGTTGCTGTAGTGTGTGCTGTAATGTGTTGCTGTAATGTGGCTTTGCTGTATGTGCTGCTGTAGTGTGCTGCGATGTGCTGCTGTATGTGTGCTGTAATGTGCTGCTGTAATGTGCTGCTGTAATGTGCTGCTGTGGGTGTGTTCGTAGTGTGTTGCTGTATGTGTGCTGTATTGTGCTGTAGTGGTGCTGTAGTGTGCTGCTGTATGTGTTGCTGTAGTGTGCTGCTGTAGTGTGCTGTGCTAATGTGTGCTGTAGTGTGCTGCTGTGTGTGCTGCTGTAGTGTTGCGTATGTGCTGCTGTAATGTGCTGCTGTAGTGTGTGCTAGTGTGGTATGTGCTGCTGTAGTGTGTGCTGTAGTGTGTTGCTGTATGTGTGCTGAGTGTGTGTGCTGTATGGCTGTAGTGTGCTGCTGTAGTGATGTGCTGAGATGTGCTGCTGTAGTGTGTTGCTGTATGTGTTGCTGTGTGGTGCTGTAGTGTGCTTGCTGTAAATGTGTGCTGTATGTGTGCTGTTGGTTGCTGTAATGTGTGCTGTTGGCTTGTATGTGCTGCTGTAGTGTGTTGCTGTAGTGTGCTGCTGTAATGTGCTGCTGTAATGTGCTGCTGTAATGTGTTGCTGTAGTGTGTTGCTGTAATGTGCTGCTGTATGTGCTGCTGTAGTGTGTTGCTGTATGTTGCTGTAGTGTGTTGTGATGTGTGCTGTAGTGTGCTGTAGTGTGCTTGCTGTAATGTGCTGCTTGTGTAATGTGTTGCTGTAATGTGCTGCTGTATGTGCTGCTGTATGTGTGCTGTATGTGCTGCTAATGTGCTGCTGTAATGTGCTGCTGTTAGTGTTGCTGTATGTGTGCTGTAATGTGCTGCTGTGTGTGTCTGTATGTGCTGCTGTAGTGGTGCGTTTGCTGCTGTAATGTGCTGCTGTAATGTGCTGCTGTAGTGCTGCTGTAATGTGCTGCTGTAGTGTGTGTTGTGCTATGTGTTGCTGTAATGTGCTGCTGTATGTGTGCTGTATGTGCTGCTGTATGTGTGCTGTATGTGCTGCTGTTGTGCTGTGTGTTGCTGTAGTGTGTATGTGTATTGTCGCATGTATGTGTGTGTGCTTTTGTAGTTGTGTGCTGCTGTAGCTTATGTGCTGCTGTATGTCTGGGTGTTGCTGTAGTGTGTTGCTGTAGTGTCTGCTGTAATGTGCTGCTGTATGTGCTGCATGTAAGTGTGTCTGCTGTAATGTGCTGCTGTAATGTGTGCTGTAATTGTCTGTATGTGTGCTGTATGTGTTGCTGTAGTGTTGCTGTATGTGCTGCTGTAATGTGCTGCTGTATGTGTGCTGTCTGTAGTGTGCTGCTGTATGTGCTGCTGAATGGTCTGCTGTATGTGTTGCTGTAGTGTTGTGTGGCTGTAATGTGCTGCTGAATGTGCTGCTGTAGTGTGTTGCTGTATGTGCTGCTGTAAGTGTGCTGCTGTAATGTGTGCTGTATGTGCTGCTGTAAGTTTGTGCTGCGTAGGTGTGCTGTAATGTGCTGCTGTAGGTGTGTTGCTGTAGTGTGCTGCTGTAGTGCTGCTGTAATGTGTGCGTATTGTGCTGTAGTGTGTTGCTGTAGTGTGCTGAGTTGCTGTAGTGTGTTGCTGTATGTGCTTGCTGTAGTGTGTGTCTGTAGTGTGCTGTAGTGCTGTAGTGTGTTGCTGTAGTGTGTTGCTGTAGTGTGTTGCTGTATGTGTGCTGTATGTGTGCTGTAGTGTGTGCTGAGTGTGTTGCTGTATGTGCTGCTGTAGTGTGCTGCTGTAGTGTGCTGCTGTAGTGTGTTGCTGTAGTGTGCTGCTGTAATGTGCTGCTGTAGTGTGTTGCTGTAGTGTGTTGCTGTAGTGTGTTGCTGTAGTGTGCTGCTGTAGTGTGCTGCTGTAGTGTGTTGCTGTAGTGTGTTGCTGTAATGTGCTGCTGTAATGTGCTGCTGTATGTGCTGCTGTAGTGTGTTGCTGTAGTGTGCTGCTGTAGTGTGCTGCTGTAGTGTGCTGCTGTAGTGTCTGCTGTGTAGTGTGTTGCTGTAATGTGCTGCTGTAGTGTGTTTGTGCTGTGTTGTTAGTGTGCTGCTGTAATGTGCTTGCATGTGCTGTAGTGTGCTGATGTGTGTGATGCTTGGTAATGTGCTGCTGTATGTGTGGTGTGTTGCTGTAGTGTGCTGCTGTAGTGTGTTTGCTGTAGTGTGTTGCTGTAATGTGTGCTTGTGTGCTGCTGTAATGTGCTGCTGTAGTGTGTTTGCTGTAGTGTGCTGCTGTATGTGTGCTGTGTGTTGCTGTAGTGTGCATGCTGTAATGTGTTGCTGTAGTGTGCTGCTGTAGTGTGCTGCTGTGTGATGTGTGCTGTAGTGGTGTGCTGTAATGTGCTGCTGTATGTGCTGCTGTAATGTGCTGCTGTAGTGTGTTGCTGTAGTGTGCTGCTGTATGTGCTGCTGTAATGTGCTGCTGTAGTGTGTTGCTGTAGTGTGCTGCTGTAATGTGCTGCTGTAATGTGCTGCTGTATGTGCTGCTGTAGTGTGTTGCTGTAGGTGTTGCTGTGTATGTTGCTGTATGTGTGCTGTATGTGTGCTGTAGTGTGTTGCTGTAGTGTGGCTGTATGTGCTTGCTTGATGTAAGTGTTGCTGTTCTGTAGTGTGTGCTGTAGTGTGTTGCTGTAATGTGCTGCTGTAATGTGCTGCTGTAATGGCTGCTGTAGTGTGCTGCTGTATGTGTTCTGATGTGTTGCTGTAGTGTGTGCTGTATGTGCTGTAGTGTGTGTGTAAGTGTGTTGCTGTATGTGTTGCTGTAATGTGCTGTGGTGCTGTAATGTGCTGCTGTAGTGTGTTGCTGTAGTGTGGCTGCTGTAATGTGTCTAGTGTTCATGTCTGCTGTAGTGTGTGCTGTAGTGTGTTGCTGTATGTTGTGCTGTAATGTGCTGCTGTAATGTGCTGCTGTAGTGTGTTTGTTGTGTGCTGTAATGTGCTGCTGTAGTGTGCTGCTGTAATGTGCTGCTGTAGTGTGTTGCTGTAGTGTGTTGCTGTAGTGTGTTGCTGTAGTGTGCTGCTGTAATGTGTTGCTGTAATGTGCTGCTGTAGTGTGTTGCTGTAGTGTGTTGCTGTAGTGTGTTGCTGTAATGTGCTGCTGTATGTGCTGCTGTAATGTGCTGCTGTAATGTGCTGCTGTAGTGTGTTGCTGTAGTGTGCTGCTGTAGTGTGCTGCTGTAGTGTGCTGCTGTAGTGTGCTGCTGTAATGTGCTGCTGTAATGTGCTGCTTTAGTGTGTGCTGTAGTGTGTGCTGTAAGTGCTGCTGTAATGTGCTGCTGTATGTGTTGCTGTAGTGAGATGTTGCTGTAGTGTGTGCTGTAGTGTGTTGCTGTAGTGTGTGCTGTAAGTTCTGCGTATGTGTGTTGTGTGTGTGTGCTGCTGTAGTGTGTGCTGTAGTGTGTGCTGTGTGTAATGTGCTGCTGTAGTGTGCTGCTGTATTGTGCTGCGTGTATGTGCTGTGACTGCTGTAATGTGCTGCTGTAATGTGCTGCTGTATGTGTGCTGTTTGTGTGCTTAGTGTGTGCTCTTAATGTGTGCTGTAGTGTGTGCTGTAAATGTGCTGCTGTAGTGTGTTTGCTGTAGTGTGTTTGCTGTAGGTGCTGCTGTAGTGTGTTTCTCTGTGTGTTGCTGTATGTTGCATGTGCTGCTGTATGTGTTGCTGATGTGTTGCTGTAGTGTGCTGCTGTAGTGCTGCTGTAATGGTGCTGTAGTGGTTGCTGTAGTGTGTTTTCTGTAGTGTGCTGCTGTATGTGTGCTGTAGTGTGTTGCTGTAGTGTGTTGCTCTAATGTTGCTGCTGTGTGTTGCTGTAGTGTGTTGCGATGTGTTGCTGTAGTGTGTTGCTGTAGTGTGCTGCTGTAGTGTGTTGCTGTAGTGTGTTTCTGTAGTGTGCTTGAGTCTGTAATGTGCTGCTGTAGTGTGCTGCTGTAGTGTGTTGCTGTAGTGTGTTGCTGGGAGTGTGTGCTGTAATGTGCTGCTGTAATGTGGCTGGTAGTGTTGCTGCAGTGTGTTGCTGTGTGTGTGCTGTAGTGTGTTGCTGTAGTGTGCTGCTGTAATGTGCTGCTGTAATGTGCTGCTGTAATGTGCTGCTGTAATGTGCTGCTGTAATGTGCTGCTGTAATGTGCTGCTGTAATGTGCTGTCTTCAATAGAGGTAGGGTAATTTACAAAAGAAAAGACTCACTATCCTTCATTCAGTTCATTCTGAGTGCAGACACTGTACCTCTCACCTCCAGGACTCAAGTCCGGTTAACTGTTTTCTCACTGAATTCCTTCGTAAATGTTACCTGGCTCACACTCCAACAGCACGTCAAATTCCTAAAACCACCTGTCTTCACTCCACACATTCATTTTTTTTTTTTTTACATTTGTAATTCGTTTTAGTCATTTACAATTGGACAGAAGCAGAATAGCGAAGTGAAAATGTGTTGAGCTCCAGCTGGGTCCTCTGATGACAGGGAGTCCGGTGAGTTAGTGTGTAACTGGCGCAGCAGATTGTTAAAATGAACACGAACATGACTCAGCGGTGGCGAGGGGAGGGTAGAGGAGAGGAGAGGAGAGAGAGAGAGGAGAGAGAGAGAGAGAGAAGAGAGAGAGAGGAGAGGAGAGAGAGAGAGAGAGAGAGAGAGGAGAGAGAGCGAGAGAGAGCAGAGAAGAGATGGGACACATCCAACAGGCTTGTGTGAACGTGTAAAATAGGAATGAGCAGAGGCAAGTGTTTATTTTTTTTATCTGAAGTTGGAGTGTGAGCGTGGTAATATTTGTGAAGGAATTTAGATAAACCGATTAGTCGGACTTGACTCCTAACCTAACAATTTATTTTAGCCAAATTCTACTAAATTTATATAATATATATGTATATATACATATATATATAATATATATTATATATATATATATATATATATATATATATATATATATATATATATATATATATATATATATATATATATATATATATATATATAATATATATATATATATATATATGGTTCCATACATGTATGGTGATGGAGGTCTGGTGACCAAGTATTTGTCTATTATAAAAAAAATAGAGAATCAAGATCCCTCACACACTTCCTCCTTCCTTCCTTCCTTCCTTCCTTCCTTCCTTCCTTCCTCCCAGCCTCTTTCTTACACTTCCTACCTCACTCTCTCTCTTTCCATCCCACTCTCCGCCAAGTCTTGCTTCTTTTCCTCTCACCACATTTCACCCTATTTCTCAACCCCCCTTCCATCCTCCCACCTTGCTTCTTCTCCCTATTTCTCACCTACGACATTGCTTCCCTCCCACCCTGGCTCCCTCCTTCTCGTAAAATATATCAAAGTTAACTAATCTCTTGTAAAGAATTTTTTCCCTGAGTAAGTGTACCATGATGCTTGCGGGCAGTCATTAGTCTTAATCTGGCGCTAATTAATGGTAAGTCAAATGACGGCTTCCTAATTACGGTTCTCAGCGCCCCTCTTCCATCAACACCCACGACCACTAACTCTCCCCCGGCTCCTACCATCCCATATCACCAGTCGCCGCTACTCTTCCATCTTTTGTCAACTTCTACAACTTTTTCCGGGGCCCAAGACTGTTCAACAGCCTCCCACCAAGCATAAGGGGAATTACCAATAGACCCCTGACTGCCTTCAAGAGGAAGCCGGACAGATACCTAAAGTAAGTGCAGGATCAACCGGGCTGTGGTTCGTACGTTGGACTGCGTGCGGCCAGCAATAACAGCCTTGTTGATCAGGCCCTGATCCACCGGGAGCGTTGATCCCCGGAATAACCTCCACGTAGACTCCAGGTAGACTCCGTCTGCTATCCCTGGAACCCCACCAAACCCTTCTACTACCCCCTTCCTCTCTAGCCACCCACGATCAATGTTGCCTCTACAATACATCACAGACGCTGACAACATGATTCTTTTGTTAATGTCGAGATTTGACAGTGGAAAAGTGTCTACTGAATGGCCTTAGAAACGCTGTCAGGTGTGTAAGAGTAGAGCTGTGTAGGAGGGCAGGTGTGTAAACTTGGAGGTGTGTTGATGTGCACGTGTAGCCTCAGAGATTATTTAAATGCCTGTTATTTAAGTATCCTTGACTTGAGGTGAATAGATCATGAGCAATCTTAATGACCCTCGTGCAGTAGAGAAAATAAAGTTAGTAATTATGGGTGAAATAATGCAAAGAAATAATGGGGTGGAGGTATCTGTCAATGATGAGGTGTGTTGATGATTTCGTGATTTATAAGCCAAGTGTTGTTGATGTCAGAGGCTTGTTGTTGTGGGAGGCCTTGCCCAGCCTCACGCTCCACCTCATCCTACACCTCATACTGCACCTCATCCTACACTTCATACTGCACCTCATACTGCACTTCATCCTGCATCCCATGCTGGACCTCATACTGCACATCATCCTGCACCCCATCCTGCACCTCATACTGCACCTCATACTACACCATATATTGCATCTCATCCTGCAATTCATCCTGTACCTCATACTGCACCTCATACTGCACCTCATACTGCATCTCATCCTGCACCTCATCCTCCACCTCATCTTGCACCTCATCCTCTACCTCATCCTGCACCTCATACTGCACCTCATTGTGCACCTCTTCTGTACCTCATACTGCCACCTCATACTGCCCCCTCATACTGCTCTTTATCCGCACCTCATCCTCCACCTCATCTTGCAAACCCCATCCTGCACCTCATCCTGCACCTCATACTGCACCTCATTCTGCACCTCATCCTGTAACTCATACTGCACCTCATACTGCACCTCATTCTGCATCTCATCCTGCACCTCATCCTCCACCTCATCTTGCACCTCATCCTCCACCTCATCCTACACCTCATACTGCACCTCATACTGCATCTCATCCTGCACCTCATCCTCCACCTCATCTTGCACCTCATCCTCTACCTCATCCTGCACCTCATACTGCACCTCATTGTGCACCTCATCCTGTACCTCATACTGCACCTCATACTGCACCTCATACTGCATCTCATCCCGCACCTCATCCTCCACCTCATCTTGCACCTCATCCTGCACCTCATCCGGACCTCATACTGCACTCATTCTGCATCTCATCCTGTTTCCTCATACTGCACCTCATACTGCACCTCATCCTGCACCTCATCCTCCACCTCATCCTGCACCTCATACTGCACCTCATTCTGCACCTCATCTTGCACCTCATACTGCACCTCATCCTGAACCTCATCCTGCACCTCATCCTGCACCTCATCCTGCACTCCATCCTCCACCTCAACCTCCACCTCATCCTGCACCTCATCCTGCACCTCATCCTCCACCTCATCCTGCACCTCATACTGCACCTCATTCTGCACCTCATCTTGCACCTCATACTGCACCTCATCCTGCTCCTTATCCTGCACCTCATCCTGCACCTAATCCTGCACCCCATCCCCCACCTCATCCTCCACCTCATCCTGCACCTCATCCTCCACCTCATCCTCCACCTCATTCCTGCAAACCCCATCCTGCACCTCATCCTGCACCCCATCCTCCACCTCATCCTCCACCTCATCCTGCACCTCATCCTGCACCTCATCCTCCACCTCATCCTCCACCTCATCCTGCACCTCATCCTCCACCTCATCCTCAAACCCCATCCTCCAACTCTCTGGCACCTCATCCTCCACCCCATTCTCCACCCCAACCTCAACCTAAATGCACCTCATCCTCCACCTCATAATTTAACCTCATCCTCCACCTCATCCCTGCACTCATCCTCCACCTCATCCCGCACCCCATCCTCCACCTCATCCTGCACCTCATCCTGCACCCCACCTCCACCTTATCCTCCACTCATCCTCCACCTCACACTACTCATCCTCCCGGGCTACTATTAAGAGGCTTAATATTTGTAATCATCTCTTTATTTCCACTCTCGAATCCCTTCATTCTCTCTCTCTCTCTCTCTCTCTCTCTCTCTCTCTCTCTCTCTCTCTCTCTCTCTCTCTCTCTCTCTCTCTCTCTCTCTCTCTCTCTTCTCTCTCCATCTTCTCTCTCTCTCTCTCTCTCTCTCTCTTTTCTTACTTCCACATATTTTTGTCTCCCTTTTTTTTATCCCTTGAGTTGTTTTTTCTTCTCCTCTGTCCTCCCAGCTGACAGATCTTAATTAAATTGTCCAAAAACACACACACACACACACACACACACAAACACACAAACAAACACGCAAAACACCACACACACACACACACACACACACACACACACACAACACACACAAAACAAACAAACAAACACACACCACACCACACACACACACACACACACACACATGCACAACACACACAACACAAAACACAACACACCACACCACACACACACACACCACACCAACCACACAACACCAAAAAAACAAACAAACACGCAAAACACCAACACACACCACACCACACACAACACACACAAACAAACAAACACACACAACCCCACACCCACACACACACACACAACAACAAACCCCATGACCACACACACACACACCACACACCACACACCCAAAAAAAAACAAACACACAACACACACACACACACCCCACAACACACCACACCACACACCCACATGCACACACAACAACACCCAAAACACACACACACCACACACACACACACACAAACACACACACACACAAAAACAAAAAAACACGCAAAAACACACACACAAAACACCACACCCCACACCACACACCACAAAACAAAAAAAACAACACACACACAACCCCACACACCACACACACCACACACCACACACACACACATGCACACCCACACACACACACACACACACACCACACCACACACACACACACACACACACAACACCCCACACAACACAGGAGCTGAATATCGACCCCGCAACCACAATTAGGGGAGTCGATTAGGTAGTACACCACACCACACCCCACACACCACACACACACACACAAAAACCAAAACCCCACACACACACACACACCCCCCACACACACACACACACAAACAAACAAACAAACACGCAAACACACACACACACACACACAACACAAAAAAAAAACCAAACACACACACACACACACACCACACACACACACCAACACACACAACACACACTACACACAAAACACACATGCAACAACACACACACACACCACACACACACACAACACACACACACACACACACACACACACAGAGGAGCTGAATATCGACCCCTGCAACCACAATTGGGTGAGTACAATTAGGTGAGTAACACACACACACACACACACACACACACACACAACCCCACCCAACCACACACAAAAACACACCACACACACACACACACACACACAAAACAACAAAACAAACAAACACACACACACACACACACACACACACACACACACACACACACACACACACACACACCAAAACACATGAAGATTGGGGAGGGGAAAAGAAGACCGCAGACAGAGTATAGGCTGGTGGACAAAGACTACAGACCTCACTCAGGGAGAAAGACCTTGGGGTGACCATAACCCCGAGCACATCACCGGAGGCACACATAAACCCAAATAACCGCTGCAGCATATGGGCGCCGGCGATGGGACCGGACATCTCCCCATGGGTCCTTAGAGAAGGGGCAGAGATGCTGTTTCGTTTCCTCTAACCACAATCTTCAACACATCCCTTGAAACTGGGCAACTACCTGAGAAAAGGAAGACAGCTAATGTAGTCCCCATATTAAGAAAGGAAACAGAAACGAGGCGCTAAACTACAGACCTGTGTCTCTGACATGTATTTTTGTGCAAAGTCATGGAGAAAATTTTTCAGGAGGAGAGTGGTCGAACACCTGGAAAGGAACAAGATTATAAATGAAAACCACATTGGTTCATGGAAGGCAAATCTTGTATCACAAACCTCCTGGGGTTTTATGACAAGGGAACAAATAAGAACAGAGAAAAGGGGGGGTAGATTGCGTTTTCCTAGACCAGGAAGGTTTGACACGTTTCCCCACAAGAGATTTGTCAGAAAACCGGGGGGACAGGGGCATGTAACAGGGGGGGCGCTGCAATGGTCAGGGAATACCTACAGGGAGGCAGCAACGATCATGGGCGTGAAGAGGTATCACAGTGGGGCCTGTGACGAGCGGGGTCCCACAGGAGTCGTTCTAGGACCATGCTATTTTTGATTATTGAACGACATGATGGAAGGAATAGACTCTGAAGTGTCCCTATTCGCAGATGTGTAAAGTAACGAACCCCCCAAATTCAATCCACCCAAAAATGCAAATCAGAATTTTTGGGGGAGGGGCAAAAAAGTCGCAGACAGAGTAAGGTAGGGGGACAGATACTACAGACCTCACTCAGGTAAAAAGACCTTGGGTGACCATAACCCCGAGGAATCAGGGGAGGCACACATCAACCAAATTAACTGCTGAGCATGGGCCCCTGGAAAACCTAGAATAGCTTTCCGATACCTTAAAAAGGAATCGTTCAAGACACTGTACACTGTGATGTTAGGCCCATACTGGAGTTGCAGCCCCCAGTCGGGGAACCCACACCTGGTCAAGCACGTCAAGAAAGGGGGGGAAAAAAAAAAAGTAAAAAGGTTTGAAACAAGGCTAGTCCAGACTCGGGGGGAAGTCGTATGAGAAAGGGTTGGGGGAGATCGGACTGAGACTTTGGGGACAGAAGGGTCGGGGAAAACATGATAACGAATAAAAAGGAACGCGGGGGAATAGACAATGGACAGAGATAGTGTTCCAGAGAGGGGACACAGGGACAAGGGGTCACAACTGGAAGTGAAGACTCAACGATCACAGGGACTTTAGGAAGTATTTTTTCAGTAAGAGTTGTCAGGAAGTGGAATAGCCTACAAGTGGTAATGGGGGGCAGGAACCATACATAGTTTTAAGAAGAGGTTATACAGCTCGGGAAGCAGAAGAAAGAGGACCTATAGCGATCAGTGAAAGGGGGGGCCCCCAGGAGCTGAGTTCGACCCTAAAAACCAAAAAATTAGGTGAGTACTTAGGTGAGTACACACACACAACCACACACACACACACACACACACACACAAACAAACACACACACACACACCAAACAAACAAAAAACAAAACACACACACACACAACAACACACACAAAACACACACACACACCACACACACACAAAACAAACACACACAACACAACAAAACCACACAAAACCACACACACACACACACACACACAAACACACACACACACACCACATAACAAAACAACAAACACCACACACAAAACACACACACACACAACACACACACACACACACACACACAAACACACACACACACAAAACCGACAAAAAAGGGAAGGGATGACTCAGGGTCCTTGTTTGCAAAAAGATGCGAAGTTAAGAGAAGAATCAAATGGACGAGGACGGAGGAAAACTCAAAGAGCCTGGCAGGCTAAAGCTGGTCCAGCAATTTGGCCCCTTAAATTTTTCCCCCGAAAAAATGCAAATCATAAAATTTGGGGGGGGAAGGGAAAGAAGACCGAAAAACACAATTTTGTTTAGATGGAAAAAGATGCAAACCTCCCAAAGGAAAAAAAAAGATTGGTTACCTGGGGGTTCCCGGGGGTTTTTTTTCCGGGGATCAACGCCCCCCGGCCCGGTCCAGACCAGGCCCTCGATGGTCGGGGCCGATCAACTAGGCTGTTATGCTGGCGCACGAGTCCAAAACGTACGAGCCCCCCCGGCTGTCCGGCACTGACTTTAGTATCTGTCCAGCTCTCTTTTTGAAGGCGTCGGGGGTTTTTTGGGCAATTCCCCCTAAGCTTGATGGGAGGCTGTTGGAACTTTTGGGGGCCCGGACATTTTTTTGGTGTTTCTCTTTGTGTAACAATGGCCCCCTACTTTTTTTGGCGGCATTTTGCATCCCCGCCCGTTTTTTACTTTCTGGGGATGATTTCTGTGTGCAGTTTTGGGGGACCATTCTTCCTTGATTTTCCAAGTGTAGATTATGAAATCTCCCCCTCCTGCGTTCCAACGGTACAAGTCAAGTGCTTCAAGCGTTCCCAGTATTTAAGGTGCTTGACAAATTATCGTGCAGTAAAGGGATCTCGTACACTCTCTAGATCTGCGATTTCACCTTCTTTGAATGGAATGTTAATGTAAGCAGTATTCCAGCTAGAGAGAAAAAGTGATTTGAAAGGATCATATGGGTTGGATCTTCTTTTTAAAAGTTTCATTTCCACCCTATCATTTTTTTTGCATGCGATCGTGGCACTTTTTGTGATCCTTGAAAGTGAGATCCTAACTTACTACCCCCGGGTCCCTTACTTTATTTTTCCGCTCTATTGTAGGCCGGAGTCAGTAGTATACTTTTTCTAGTTATTATCTCCTCCAGTTTTCCATAAGGGAGTAGGGGGAATTTGCCCTCATTGAACTTTTCAATTGTTTACCGTTGCCCACGGAAAACTTGTTTATTCTTTTTGGGGGGTTAACCCGTCTCAGCGAAAGCCTCAGCAACCCAGTATCTCCGAAAAGGGATGTACGGTGTGTGGTGTATATCTCTGTTAGTTTGATATGAGGATAAGGAATAAGATGGGGGTGAGTATAAATGGCATATCCCCTGAGGCCACATAAAACAGATAATGCTGCAGCATACGGGCGCCTGGCAAACCTACGGATAGTTTTTCCGATACCTCAGAAAGGGATTCTTTTTTAAGACTCTGTATCATCACGTCAGGCCCTACTGGAGTATGCAGCACCATTTTTAAAACCACACCTAGTCAAGCCGTCAAGAAATTTTGGAAAAGGGCAAAGGTTTGAACAAGACTAGTCCCGAGCTACGGGGGTTTTTTCCCCACCCAAGAAAGGAGGGGGAAAGGAGAAGGGGGAAAGGGGGAAGGGGGGAAAAGAAAGAAAAAAAAAAGGGGAAAGAAGAAAAGAGAGAAGGGAAAAGAAAAGAGGAAAAGGAAGGAAGAAGAGAAAAAAGGGGGAAAAAGGGAAAAAAGAAGAAAATCCAGAAGGGAGAGGGAGGGGGGGGGAGGAACCAAAAACATAGGTTTTTAGGCGGGTATGGGTAGAGCTCAAGGGGGCAGGGAGAGAGAGGACCTAGTAGCAAACAGCGAAAGAGGCGGGGGGGCCCGGGACTGTGACTCGACCCCTGGAAAAAAAAAAATAGGGGAGTAATAGGGAGTACACACACAAACAAAACACCCAAAAAAACACACACACAACACACACACACACACACCCACCACACCACACACACACAACACAATAAACCCTTTGAGAATTGCGTGAATCCCGGAACTCCATTGTTTGCGTTTTTCCGCTTGTTTGCCCAAAACCGATGAAATTTACCTACGTAAACCCAAAGGGAAACTCGCCATAATGGATTACAGATTGCCACATTGTCTAGGTTAAGATCGTGGGGTGGGTCCAATTACCCTGAAAGAGAGGACCATTGTTGACCTCGCTCCAAACACTGCAGCACTATACTGCTAGTTCTACTACTATACTACTACAATTTCTGTGCTATTGCTACTATACGCAAAATGTATTACAATATACTACCCTGAAAAAATTAGAGTAAAAAATCGAAAAAAATTTTAATAAAAAATTAATAATAAAAAATAAAAATTAATAATAATAAAAATAATAAAATAATAAAAAGGGAAAAAAAATAAAAAAAAATAAAAAAAAAAAATAAAAATAAATAAAAAAAAATAAAAAAAAAAAAAAAAAAAAAAAAAAAAATTTTTAAAAAACCCAGCCACAAACCAAAAAACAAAAATGTAACACAAAAACTCTTTTTAACCACGTTTTTTCCCAAATTCCCCTTGGGCATGAGGGGGAATTACCCAAAATTCTTTGGGGTTTTAAAATTTTTGTTCCTCCCCAACAGCCGCACACCTCTGTGCTTCTAAGTCAGATGCTTCGGGCCGATAACACCGGTTGACACCCATCCCCGGGAGCGGTCAGGGAGGTCCAGGGGGTTTTTAACCCCCGAAAAACCCCTTTTATCCTTTTGGGAGACAGCGTTCCGGGCAATTTTCCACATGTTTTCTTTTTTGCTTTCGATGAGGAGGGTAGAGCTTATGGAGGAAAAACCTTTAAGGATGATAGAGCTCTGTAGGAGGATCAGCCTGGGGAAACTTGGGATTAGAGGGGGTGCCTTATTTCCCTTGACCTTGACAAAACTTCGAAAAGACCATTTTGAAGGAATTTCCCAGAAAACCGAGCCAAAAAATACAAAAAAGTCAACACGGTAAAAGAGACACCCTTGGGGGCAAGCGGGGGTTCACAAAAAAGCCGAAGAATATGCTTGTTGTTAGAGAAAAATTTTTTGTAATGATTTTATTTTTAGCGAAAAAAAACGTGAACGAAGGGGGGGGGGGGAAATTGCAGAGCTGTTCTGCTAGAGTACACTTAAACTAGAAGCCTGCTAAGTACCCCAGGAAAAAAACCGGGGTAGACGCTCTTTAGGGTTTATATGTGCTATATACGTACTGTTATACCAAAGACGATACAAATTTTCATTACCCAAAACCAGACGCCGGCTTAATTTTACCAAGCAGAAAGGGAGTTTCTGATGATTATAAAAAAAGGGGGTATTTTAGGTATTTTTAATTTATATTTTTAAAATTTATTTATATATAATATATATATTTTTTTTTATATATATTATTTTAATATATTATTATATATATATATAAATAATATTTTAAATATTTTATTAATTTTTTTTATAATATATTAATTAATAAATTTTTAATTATAATATATATATATAATAGTCGTGCCCAATAGGGAGAACTTGCGATCTTAGCTAAAATAGCAAGCTCATCTTGCCCTAAGGTCAATAAAAAATTTTTGATGCAAAAATTTCGCCAAAAAAATTTGAAAACCTAACGAAAAAAATATATTTCACTGTGTTTGTTTAGTATTAAATTATTTTAAACAAATCTAAAAATATATTTATTGGGTTAGGCTAAAATAAATTGCTCTTGTTATAATAAGGTTAGGTAAGATTCTTTTGGTGCAAATTAAAAATTTTTACATTAACATTAATGAAAGAAAATATATCTTTAAACGTATAAGAGAAAATTTCAGAAAGACTTAATTTTAAATGAGTTCTTGCTAATTGACCAGTTTTTACATATTCGGCACGACATATATATATATATAATATATATATATATATATAAATATATTAATATATATATATATATTTTATATTTTATATATATATAAATATATATATATATATAAATATAATATAATATATATATATATATATAATATATATATTATAATATAATATATATATTCTCTTTCTCGACGTCGAACCGTAATGAAATATTCCTTTCAGAGAATAAAAATAGCCAGCGCGCCTAATTTTATCGCGAGAACATCACACGCCTGGCCTAATTTTAACCAACTTCTCTGGCCTAAAAAAAAAGGGGGAGCGGGGAATTGGCTGGAGTTCCTCTCGTGTTATCATATATATTGAAAAAGTGTCTCGCATCTCCTGCCCGAGAGGGGAAATTTTTTCCCCTCACAGGCGATTTAAACTTGTAAATTGTTGAAGAATTTGACAAGTATCGCCTTCAGCGAGGCTGGCGTTTTCCGCGTTTTAAAGCATTTTATGTAAATTGCCTCTCGTTTTTCATGGCGTGAGCTGAAAGGTTTGCCGGGTTATGGGGACACTTCTGCCGTTATCTGGTGGGTTGTCTAGTGGCTTTCTTCTAGCGGAATGCTAGAGGCTTCCTATAGTGGGTTGGCTTCTACATTCTTCTGTGTCTGTTGATATCCTCCTCAGACATCCTTATATTCATTTCCTCTTCCTCCTCCTCTTCCTCCTTCTTCTTCTTCTTCTTCCACTTTCCCTCAGGTTACCTTCCACCCATCAACACCTTAACATGAACAAATTAACTTATCCTAGGCTTCAACTGAGCCTCGGTAGCAACACTGCAACATACACTCAACACGGTCACCAGCTATGCTGCATTAACTGCTCAACGCTGAACGACTCTGCAACATCGGAACAAAAGATTAATTTCCACAGACAGCTAAAAAAAAATGAAATTCTGTTGAGCCAATCTTCGATTAATTTCCGCTGAAGTTTCGCGTATAATTAATCCCTTCGCATGTAAATTGAACGTGGAACGTCAGACCCCAATTCCCCGTCCCTCTATCCCTCTATCAACCCCCTTCCTTCCTTTCTATAATATCCACACCTTCCCCTTCTTTCCACCATCTCAAACAGCCATAACCCGCTCCTAATCTCTTTTCTTCTCAGCCAAGACAATTGTGATTTTCTTCTTGCGTTTATCATCCTCAGTTTTTTCCTGATGAAGTATCCGTAGCGATTTCAAAGAACGTTTTTCAGTTATTTTCCTATCTGAGGACAGTGCCATTATATATATATATATATAATATATATAATAAAATATATATATATATATATAATATATATATATTATATATATATATATATATATATATATAAATATAATTTGTCTTGCCGAATAGGTAAAACTTGGGATTTTTGCCTTAAATGGCAACGCTCTTCTTGCCGAATAAGGCAAGCGAAAATTTGTGTATGCAGTAATTTCGCAAAAACCATTCTGAACCTCACGAAAAAAAAAGTTTCATTGTGTTTGTTTATTAGTAAATTATTGTAAACTTATCTAAAATATATTTAGTTGGATTAGGCTAAATTAAATTGCGTTTGTTATAATAAGGTTAGGTAAGTTTTCTAAGGTTCTTTTGGTACAAAATTATTAATTTTTATTTTAACGTAAATGAAAAAAAATATATCTTTAAACATATAATATATAACCTGAGAAAGAATATACCCTAGAGGGAAAATTTGGATGGTAAAGCTGGCTGATAGACACTGCCCAGGTCTTTGAGTCCCATCCAAAAGGCCTCACAGAACGTTGATCAAAGAGAGAGGCATTGGTGCCCAGGTCAGTAGCAGCACGAAGAGCAGCAGTTACACTAGCACCACCATCACCACTACTACCACTACCGCTACCACCACCACCACCACCACCACTACCACCACCACCATCACCACCATCACCACCATTACCACTACTATCACTATCACTCCCACCACCACCACCATCACCACCATTACCACTACTATCACTATCACTACCACCACCACCCACCATCACCACCATTATCATCATCATCACCACCATCACCACCACTATCACCACCACCATCACCACCACACCATCACCACCATCACCACCTCTACCACCACCACCATCACCACCACTACCACCATCACCACCACTACTACCATCACCACTACCAGGAGCACTAACAGAAGATACATCGTCAGCAGCATCACCACCACCACCATGGCTGGCTACTTATCCCCAGCTCGTCCTGACTACATCAAACGTTTGCTGGTGAGATCTTTCATATCCAGACATTGCCACACACACACACATACACACACACACACACACACACACACACACACACACACACACACACCCCACACCGACATATGCCTAGGACAAAATGGTAACTAACTAACACATTGTGCTTCCTCTGCCTTCCCTCGACCACCCGAGCAGCAATTACCTACCAGATTTATCCCTAAAAATAGTAATTCCCCATATATATATATATATATATATATATATATATATATATATATATATATATATATATATATATATATATATATATATATTTTATGTATGTATGTATAGTATATACATATTAAATTATAGGGAGGAGCCACCTCTAAAACTTTACTGGGGACCCTTATCCTCATCTCATTTTCTAAACTCATCGACTTCTTCGTAACAAACCACTGTTTTTCTCGTTAAACCCTTTGATATCCTTGTTAAACCCCTCGATTCCCCTCAATTAGCCTATCCAGTCCTTCATTAAATCCTTCGTCAGCTGCAGACTACGAGGACTACCAGCAACTTACCCAGTTCAAGTTGCATTTTTTTTTCTCTCTAAGTCAAGCACCAACTTGACCAACTCTCTCCATTCTCACTCACTCCTCTTCCTCCGTTACTTCCATCTATCGGTTTCCCCCCCCCCCTCCCTTCCCCCCGCAATCCTTCCCTCCTTCCACCCATCCTTCCCCCTTTTCTTTTTTGCTTTCGCCTATTCATCCCGTAAAGAACTTCAATCAGCGTATCTTACTAACATACTTTTAAATTTAAAGTTCAGTTTTTTGAAAATCATTGTTCACCTTATGTTCTAGTTAGTTCTTTTCTTGTGTTCGTCTGTTTCCCTTTTTTGTTGTTCCCCATACTCATCGTGTTCTCAGTCCATATAGCTAGAAAAAAAATGTCTCTCATTTTAACACTTCTTTACGAGCAGAACGTTTCTCTTCATGTTTTACTGTCCCCTTTAACAGCACTCCTCCCTGTTCAGGAGAACATGTTAACCCCCCTGTAAGACACCAGATGGGTATAACCCCGACCATCTCGGGTACAAAATTTTTCAAAAAAAGAGCGAATTTTAATTCTCTCAGAAGGGAGGGGACACTGGACCTTGCGAGCCTCCCGCAGAAGGTGCGACCTTCCCCCGGGACTAGTGTGGAGAGGTGGGACCCTCTCCCGCCTCCGTGATCAATAAGGGGGGCACTGGGAAACACAGTCCCCGCAATCTAAGCAATTCGCCCCTTTCCCGGTGAAATTTTCCCTTTGCATGTGCTTTCTTTCGTGCCTCTTCTTTAATTCATTTATTGACTTACACAATGTATATATATATATATGTATTAATATATAATATAAAATATAATATATAATATTTAAAAATATAATATATATAATATATATATTATATAATATATATAAAAATATATATAAATATTATATATTTATATATAAATTATATAATTTATATAAATAAATTTTTTATATATATATATTTCAAATACTGAATTTCCTAATTTTTCCCCTTAAGTGTTTGTTAATTTAAATATCACCCTCCTTAAATACCCTTTAAATTAACTTAATTCAGGTGTTATTTTAGCGTCAGGGCGGTCACGTGATTAAGTCTTCACCTTTAATATTTAGGTGAAGCAGATAGTAGTACTGTGAGGGAAAAACACTTGGGCCTTTTGTGTAGAACGAGACCTGCTTTGTACACTGAGACCTGTTGAGGGGACCTGGGAGGGTACCTGTGTGAGAGTACTTTTGTGAGGGTACCTGTGTGAGGGTACCTGTTTGAGGGACCCGTGTGAGGGGGCCCTTTTTGGGTACCCGTGGAGGGTCCTGTGGAGGGGACCTTTGGGGAGGGGCCTGGTTGGGGTACCTTTGAGGGGGGCCTGTGTGAGAGTACCTGTTGAGGGTGTTGGTAGGGACCCGGTGAGGGTATCTGGGTTTAAGGTATTTGGTGAGGGCCCTGTAAAGGTACCTGTGTGAGGGGGGCCCGTGTGGGGGGACTGTGTGAGGGGTACTTGTGAGGGGGGACCCGTGTGAGCACCCGTGTAAGTTTACGTGTGAGGGGGACTTGTGAGGTTACTGTGTGGGGTACCTGTGTAAAAGTACTGTATAGGGGGACCCGTGTAGAGTCCCCGTGTGAGGGTATCTTTTGGGGGCCTTGGGGAGGGTACCTGGTGAGGGTACCGTGTGAGGGGCCCGGTGGGGGACTGTGTGAGGGTACCTGTGGGGGGGTACCCGTGGAGGGTATGTGTGAGGGTACCTGTGTGAGGGTACCCGGTGAGGGGTACCCCGTTGAGGTACTTTTTTTTGTGAGGGTCCTGTGTGAGGTAAACCCGTGTGAGGGGACCGTGTGAGGTACTTGTGTGAGGGTACCCGTGTGAGGGTACCCGTGTGGAGTATTGTGTGAGGGTACCTGTGTGAGGGGACCCTGTGTGAGGTACTTGTGTGAGGGGGCCGTGGTGAGGGTACCTTGGAGGGTCCTGTGTGAGGGTACCTTGGGGGGTACCTGTGTGGGGTACCCGTGTGAGGGGACTGTGTGAGGGGTACTGGGAGGGTACCTGGTTAGAGTACTTGTGGGAAAGGGACTTGTGAGGGTACCGTGTGAAGGGGACTTGTGTGAGGTACCTGTGTGAGGGTACCTGTGTGAGGGTACCCGTGTGAGGGTACCCGTTGAGGGGGACCTGCGTGAGGTCCTGTAAATGTTACCTTGGAGGGACCCGTGTGAGGTTACCTGTGTGAGGGTACCTGTTAAAATACCTGTATGGGGTACCTGTGTGGGGAGTACCTGTGTGGGGTATCTGGTAAGGGTACCTGTGTGGGGCCTGTGTGAGGGGACCCGTGTGAGGGTCCTGTGTGGAGTACCTGTTGGGGTATCTGTTGGGGGTACTGTGTGGGGTACCTGGTGGGGTACCTTGGAGAGTACCCGTGTGAGGGTACCCGGTGAGGGACCTGGTTTTAGGGTACTGTGTAAGAGTACCCCGTATGAGGGTACCTTGTGAGAGTCCGTTGAGGGTATCTGTGTGAGGGTATGGTGAGGGTACCTTTTGAGGGGACCGTGTGAGGGGACCCGTGTGAGGGTACCCGTTTTGAGGGACCTGTTGGGGTACCTGTGTGGGGGTACCCGTGTGGAAATATTGTGTAGGGGGGCCTGTGTGAGGGTACCCGGTGAGGTACTTGGGAGGGTACCTGTGTGGGGTACCTGTGTGAGGGGACCCGTGTGAGGGGTACCCGTGTGAGGGTACCTGTGTGAGGGTACCCGTGTGGGGTACCTGTGTGGGGTACCTGTGGGGGTACCTGTGGAGCAGGTCACTCTCGTCGTCAGTTCAAGGTAATTTTTCATGAATTTTTTCAAGAAAAAGTAAACCTTCGCGTAAGCTTGAACTTCCCCTTTAATATTTTGCAAAATTCCCTTTTTTTTAATTTTTTTAAGTTAAAAAGTGCAATATTTTTTGTCTTGAAAAAAAAAAAAAATTCCCATCTCTATGACCCTCCCCCCAACAACCCCCACTATCTATCATCCCCCCAAAAACCCCGCTATCATCATCCCCCCACAACAAACCACCCGCACTATATTTACCCTACAACAACCACCAGCTACTACTATCTCCCCCACAAAACACCAGCTACTATTCATCCCCTACAACAAAACCCCCTACTCTACCTCCTACAACAAACCCCCCGTACTATTCATCCTCTACAACAACCACCGTTATTTATCCCCACAACAACCACCCGTATATATATCCTCTAAACAACCCCCCGCTATATATTTTCCTTACAACAAACCCGCTACTACTATCATCCTCTACAACAAACCCCCTACTACTATCATCCCCTAAACAACCACCCCGCTACTACATCTCCTCTACAAAAACCACCCCTACTACATCTCCTCTACAACAACCCCCAGTACTATATCATCCCCCACAAAACCACCAGGTATACTATCTCCCTTTCAAAAACCACCAGCTAACTATTCCCCCACAACAACCCCGCTCTCTACATCCCCTACAACAACCACCCCTATACTTATCCTCTTTCAACAACCCCCCGCTACTACTATCATCCCCTCAAAAACCACCCCCTACTAAATCATCCCTACAAAACCCCCCGCTACTACACCATCCCCCACAACACCACCCCCCTTTAAATATACCTCCCTACAAAAACACCCCTACTATATCATCGCTACAACAAACCCCAAGCACTACTACCTCCTCTACAAAACCACCCCTACTACTACCATCCCTACAAAAACCACCCCCTACACTCCACCCCACAAAAAACCACCCGCTACATACATCGTCTACAAAAAACCCCCCAGCTACTATACCATCCTCTGCAACAACCCCCGCTACTACTCATCCCCACAACAACCCCCGTATATATCATCGTCTACAACAACCACCAGCTACTATACCCCTCTACCAAAAAAAACCCCCCCCCTCTATCATCCCCCCACAACAAAACCCCCCGCTCACTTATTTTCTACAACAACCCCCCGTACTACTACCCTCCCTACAAAACCACCCCACTACTACCCCCCCTACAACAACCACCCCCTATACTATATCGTCTACAACAACCCAAGCTATATACCATCCTCTACAAAAAACCACCCCCCTACTACTACCACCTCTAAAAAAACCCCCCGACTACTATATCCCCTACAACAACCACCGACTACTATCATCCCCACAAAAACCCCCGCTACTACTACCATTCCCTACAAAAACCCCAGCTATACATATCGTTTTAAAAAAACCACCCCCTATACTCCCCTCCCTACAACAAAACCCCCAGCTACTATACCCCCCCTCAACAACCACCCGCTTACCCATCCCCAAAAACAACCCCAGCTTCTATCATCGTCTACAAAAACCCGCTACTACTACCACCCCCACCAACCCCCAGCTACTACACCCTCCCCCCAACAACACCAGTACTATCCATCCCTTTCAACAACCCCCGCTACTACTATCATCCCCTAAACAACCACCCCTACTACTACCCTCCCCTAAACAAACCCCCCTACTATACCCTCCCCAAAAACCACCCGTATACTTATGTCTAAACAACCCCCCGACTATACCATCCCCTACAACAACCCCCCCTAACTATCATCCCCCCCAACAACCCCCCGCTACATACATCCCCCACAACAAACACCCGCTATACTACATCCCCACAACAAACCCCCCGCTACTATACCCCCCTACAACAAACCGCTATACTACCATCCCTACAACAACCACCCGCTCTCTATATCCCCTAAAACAACCACCCGCTACTACACCTCCCCTACAAAAAACCACCGCTACTTTTTCCCCCCCCTCAAAAAACCACCCGATACTACCATCCCCTACAAAACCCCCGCTATTATCATCGTTACAACAACCAAGCTATACTACCCTCCTTACAAAACCCCCCGCTACTTACCATCCCCCCAAAAAACCACCCGCTACTACTATCATTCTACAACAACCACGTACTACTTTCTCCTCTAAAAACCCCCGTACTACTACCATCCCCCACAACAAACCCGCACATATCATCGTTACAACAACCCCCCCGCTACTCCATCCCCTACAACAACCACCCCCTATATATCTCGTCTACAAAAAAAAACCCCCAGCTACTCTACTTTTTCCAAAACCCCCCGTATTATAAAAGTCTACAACAACCCCCCGCTATACTATCATCCCCTACAACAACCACCAGCATCTACCCTCCCCTAAACAACCCCCCCTACTACTACCATCCCCTACAACAACCCCCAGTATCTACCTTCCCTACAACAACCACCCCCTACTACTATCACCGTCTACAACAACCACCCCCTCTACACCATCCTCTACAAAAAACCCCCCGTACTACTAATCCCCACAACAACCCCCCGCTATTCTATCATCCTAAACAACCACCCGCTACTATACCATCCTACAAAACCCCCCCGCTACTACTTCTCCCCTACAAAACCAGTACTACTCCCTCCCCCAAACAACCCCCAGCTACTACTATCCGTCTACAACAACCCCCGCTATCTCCATCCCCTTTCAACAACCCCCGCTACACTTCATCGCTACAACAACCCCCCTACTACTACCCTCCTCTACAATAACCACCCGCTACTACTATCATCGTTAAACAACCCCCCGCTACACTCCTCCTTACAACAACCACCAGCTATACTACCCTTCTTCAACAACCACCCGTACTATACCCTCCTCAAAAAACCCCCGTATATATCATCCCCCACAACAACCACCCCTACTATACCATCCCTCAAAAACCGTATCTATCTCGTCTACAACAACCCCCCCTACTACTACCCCCTCTACAACAACCACCCCCCACCTATCTGTTTAAAAAAACCACCCCCTATACTACCATCCTCTACAATAACCACCCCTACTACTATCATCGTCTCAACAACCCCCCCGCTTACTACCATCCTCTACAACAACCCCAGTACTACTACCACCCCTTTAAAACCCCGCTACTATACCATCCTCTACAACAACCCCCCGCTTAAAATATCACCCCCACAACAACCACCCCTACTATATCATCCCCTACAAAACCCCCGCTATACTACGCCCCCGTTTTTCAGTTTTATTATCCACCCCCCACCTGTACCACCCCCTGCTACTACCCCCCCTGCTACAACTACTCACTGTGTTTTTATTACTACTATGCTACTATAAACCCCGATGATACTACTACTACTCTACTACTATAAATTAAAAAATAAAAATAAAAATTAAAAAAAAAATTATAAATTTTAAATTTAAAAACATTTTCCCCCCGTAACAACAGATCCTTCATCTGAAAATTAAAAAAAATCAGCTTGTGTTAAACCTCGGCTAATCCGAAACCTGATTAAAGGGACGCTAAGCCCCGCTCCTTTTTCCCTCCTTTCCCCAATCCTTCCCCTCCCTCCCCAATCCTTCCCCACCTTCCCCAAACCCCTCCCCTCCACTAGTGTGCGCTTCGTTAAATGCAATCCCCTTAACTGTTTCAGGCGATTCCTTATTGAGGTTTTCCTTGTGACGTTTTGAGCAGTTGTCGGCCATATTGGGGCGTGAAGCCCCATTAAAACTAACGTGCACGTATATGTGAGCCCTCTCTCCTCTTCTCTTCCCCTCTCTCTCTCTCTGAACCCCTACGAGGTCACTGATTGTAGCGCTGTTGGGGGTGGTGGCCTACAAGTTAACATCAAATATACTCTCAAAATCCTTGGGCGGGTTTTGGAAGCGAGAAAAAGATTTTCTGCCTTGATGCGGGAAAAATTGGGATGTGGAGGTTCCTTCTCTTTCCCCGGATCATGTCTGATTACCTCACATTTCCGAGGCTTTTAATGACCAATACGAAATTTGCGACTCCCATTAATCTAATATTAATAGCAATGATAAAATAATAATAATAATGATAATAATTACATTACTATTATTATTATTATTATTATTATGAGAATGCACACACACACATACATACATACATACATACATACATACACACACACACACACACACACACTCACACACACACACACACACACATATATATATATATATATATATATATATATATTATATATATATATATATAATACATATATATATATAGGGAGGTACCACCTCTAGAACTGTCATGGGGACCCTCATCCTCAGAGAAAAGAATAAACTTGCTTCAGGGAAAACTCAAGATTCTCCCTGAAGCTGTTTGAGAATTTTCCCCTACCACCCCCTATATTATGTATATATATTTTATTTAAAGACAAAATACATTGACAAAACATTCACAAAAATATGATACAAAGTAAAACAACATAGGTAACTCAGAGCTACATCTCGAATACTTCGTCCAGCTCCCCGGCGGTGGGCCGCGTGCCCAGAATGCTGCAGGCATTTCCTCTCTGGATCGCAACACTGAGTGTGTGTGTGTGTGTGTGTGTGTGTGTGTGTGTGTGTGTGTGTGTGTGTGTTTGTGTGTGTGTGTGTGTGTGTGTCTGTGTGTGTGTGTGTGTGTGTATGTGTGTGTGTGTGTGTGTGTGTGTGTGTGTATGTCTGTGTGTGTGTGTGTGTGTGTGTATGTGTGTGTGTGTGTGTGTGTGTGTGTGTGTGTGTGTGTGTGTGTGTGTCTGTGTGTGTGTGTGTGTATGTGTGTTGTGTGTGTGTGTGGTGTGTGTATGTGTGTGTGTGTGTGTGTGTGTGTGTGTGTGGTGTGTGTGTGTGTGTGTGTGTGTGTATGTGTGTGTGTGTATGTGTGTGTGTTGGTGTATGTCTGTTTTAATTTGCATGGATTCGAGCCTTCTGATTTATATTTTTTTATATAAAAGTCTAAACATCTCTTAATAATGTTGAAGGTCAAGCTGCCAGCAGCGATTCAGTCACGAACATAAGAAACTGTTTGCAATTTCTCCTTCAGTTTTCCATTTTACCAACCCTGGGCCAACATCTTGAAGAAATACTCGAGAAAACTCACATTTTACTCGTTTCGTTATCCTACCAGTGAAAAATGGTATGGCGATAGCGACAAGATGAGAACAAAGACAAGTGCAGATCAGGACATTTTTTAGAAGAAATGTTCTGCCACGAGTGGCGAAAGGTTTTATCTAATAAATGTGTTTTCTTCCATATCTTTAAGGTTCTAGATTGAACAGGAAGTGTGGAATAACACTGTAGTTGATGCTCAAAGTTTCGAACCCAGCCACTGAAGCTTCTTGTATCGGAGTGATCCATTTCCCAAGCCTGAGTTCCAGGTCGTCAAATCACACATCACTCACAGTTCAAAAGCTGGACTTCTGGAACACCTCGCTGGTGCTGCAATGAGAGCCTCTGTTAGCTCACAGAGACCCACCAGCTGCCAGGTGGCACGATAGACTCCCTGTGAGGCGTCAACCCAAACGGAAATATTCCATGGGTCTCACGCATTCTGGCACTCTCACGCTTTCTGCATTCACCATGAATGTTACGACCCTTATGAGCCGCACTCACAGCTCACTTTACTTCCTCTGCTGAGTCAGTCTCCTTGAGATAGGTTCCTTGATGCCGGTGAGGAGCTCTTGATCCAAGGAACAGAACATATCTTTCATTGCTTTGCAGAGATCTTGATTTCCTTCCGTTCCCCAAGTTAGGTGCTGAATAGACCTTACCAGCTTAGTGTTTCCCACATGAACCTAATAATAATAATAATAATAATAATAATAATAATAATAATAATAATAATAATAATAATAATAATAATAACTATGATAATAATAATAATAATAATAATAATAATAATAATAATAATAATAATAATAATAATAATAATAATAATAATAATAATAATAATAGTGTGTCAGTCATTTACAGAAGTGAGAAATTTTGAGAGTCCCCAGGGTGTTCAGTCAAGCCCGGAAATGTTTCATCTCGGTAGAGCAAAGGCGACCTTGCTTTGATTAACCTCTTTGTCAGTCTCATCAGCCACACGAGTGTGCTAGTCGATAAGCCACCGCTTTTAACTGTGTTCCTAAAGGAGGCGTGAGTTCTGGTGTCACCTTTGGTTTAATTACACCACGAACACCACCTCTATTTCCTTCGTTACTCGATTCTCTTATTTCTTTTTTTTTTACCTTTATGAGCTATGAGTGTAGGGGTCATGTAGAATTAGATATGATCTTTGGAAGGATATGGCAGCTCCCGTTCCTTAGATCAGGAGTCTTCCGCTAGTATTAAGGCTTCCTTCTAAGGGGTGCGCCCTCCTTGACAGGTATTCCCCGTTTCGGGTCAATTTATGGCAAGAAAAATAATACCGCACAAATCTTTCCATACAACCGGCAAATTTATACAATAATCTCAACCTACCTTTAAATATGATACAGCTTTAAAAGGTCATGTCTTGATAAAGCTCTACTGAGGCCTTTCCGGGTCATGACAGTCATTGCTTCCGTCTGGGAAATCGAAGAATCAAGTCTCCAACATCTACCTTCAACGGAACGTCTTTCCAATACAAGCTTCTTATGCAACATGCGTCTTCATACTGACACCTGTTGGAATTACGTCACTACACCCAAGACGCACCAGCGTTCAAAATTGATCAGAAGAGTTAATCTCAAGATATCGTACAAAAACTAATACACATAATTACAAAGATAAGTGGCACTAACACAGTCCAGGTCTCTCTCCAGCTATTGGGTCAGTGTCAACAATACTTCTATTATGATTGAAAATATATAGTTGTTAAATGTGATTATCACGTGTTTTGAGTACAAAATAATAATAATAATAATAATAATAATAATAATAATAATAATAATAATAATAATAATAATAATAATAATAATAATAATAATAATAAGTAAGAGGGAGATTATAAATGACTTGAACATCAATTTTAGTTTTCATTTTGTGAGCAGCAATACAGCAGAAATCAACACCATCTGTTGGTGGCTTTTCAAAACAAATATTGTCAAGTCTCACAGTGGATAAAATAATGTAGACTAGGGGGGAGAGAGCAAATAATTTCTTATAAGGACGTTTGGCCAACCGATAACTTTATCAGTCCAATACAGAGAATAAACGATTGTTAGAAGCCAGGTGATGTGTTCCTCTGCCTTGATGTTGGTTTACGAGTCAGAACATGTTGCATAATGCGCATTTGCAAATTGCATTTGTTTAATGATATCTCCGAGGCTCTTAACATGATTGTCTACTCACAACATTACTGTAAGCTCTGTGTGAGGAACGAATTCTCACTCTCATCTCTAACCTTTCTATGACTCAAAAAAAAAAAAAGAATCTGACTCACTCCTGCCTGTCTCAGGTCATAATGTCAGTCAGACCCGCAGATCTGACCATAGTATTGCCTTGGGTCCTAACGCATCAGACCAGAAAGTCTGATCACGAATGGCATAGCTGAATATTTGGGTTGTGCAAATTCTAAGACTTAGTGTAAGTGCTGATTACTGTGTTGCTGTGTGACTTACACCAGCAAGGTATACATAGAGTGTATGACTTACACTTGGAGAATGTAGCTGGCGTGTGTGAGAGTTTTTATGGAGAGTGAGGGGTGTTTCTGTCCATAAATAATTTACCTAACACATATGCGGCTCTCTCAGTGTGTGCGTATATCTGTGTGATGTTGAATGTATATCTGTGTGTGTTTGTAGAAAGATATTAACATTTGTTATTAAATTTTAATAATAATAATAATAATAATAATAATAATAATAATAATAATAATAATAATAATAATAATAATAATAATAATAATAATAATAATAGTAATAATAATAATAATAATAATAATAATAATAATAATAATAATAATAATAATTAATAATAATTCTTATAATTATTATTATTAGTAATAGTAGTGGTAGTAGTAGTAGTTGTAGTAGTAGTAGTAGTAGTAGTAGTAGTAGTAATAGTAGTTATATTGGTAGTAGTAGTAGTAACAATAGAAGTAGTCTTACTAGTAGTAGTACTACTAGTGTAGCAGCAACAGTATAGTAGTAGTAGTAATAGTGGCAGTAGAAAAGGCAGTAGTGGTCCATAAACAACGAGACAAAATCTACGGACTTCACTACTCCTATTTAACTTACGTAGCTAGCAGAGCACGGAAGAAAACCACTTAACGACCTATTTACATAGTTAATTACATTGGTATGCATATGAATGCACTTACGTATATATGAATGTGTGCCTGCGTGTATGAAAACATATACATGCACGGAAACACGTATACATACATACGAATGCAACTGCAAACCATTGCCAAACACCCAAACAGTGCACAACGCAGTTAGCAAGACAACACAAGTAAGATAAGGGAAGCCGGTGCTTACCCAGCACTGATTTTGGCTTCTCCAAGATATCCAGCGTTGTTATGCTGCTCTTGCCACCCTCTTGAAACTCCCATTTGAGTGAATTTATCGTCTACAGAGCAATTCCTTCCATAATTCACAAGAAATTTTATTTTTACCTAAATGTACTCTGAGGTGAGGCACAATATTGTCTATCAGGCTCCTGAAATTCCTACTATTGTAACGTGACGGTGATTTATTATAAGCAATTTTATTTAATTTAAGGGAAATTATTACCTTGGTGACGTTTTTTATGATGATTACTTTTGGGGGAGACTTTAAAGAACTGAAAAATATCGCTGTGGTACAATGTCTCATTATTTTTCTTTCGTTATCAAACGTTCGTTTAGGTCTAAAGGTTCTCAGATGCGGTCAAAGATATCTGAAACTTTTCCCTAAACATATGGAATTAGGGAAATGTTGAAGCAGAGAACCATGACAGGAACAATACACAAATAACCCTCATTTAGGGGACCGCAACATATTGGTCCAAGTCGGACCGAAACGTCGTAATAAGTTCCCTGTATGAAGTGGGACTCAATCAGCAGTGCAATCCTTGTGCATCTATGTATATTACTGGTAAAATATACAGACGTATATGCTAATAATGCAATATACGGTTCATGACGGTGAGATCACGCACCAATCCACTTATTGGTATCCTAGGTGCTGGTTATTGGTATCATAGGTGCTGGTTATTGGTATCATAGGTGCTGGTTATTGGTATCATAGGTGCTGGTTATTGGTATCATAGGTGCTGGTTATTGGTATCATAGGTGCTGGTTATTGGTATCATAGGTGCTGGTTATTGGTATCATAGGTGCTGGTTATTGGTATCATAGGTGCTGGTTATTGGTATCATAGGTGCTGGTTATTGGTATCATAGGTGCTGGTTATTGGTATCATAGGTGCTGGTTATTGGTATCATAGGTGCTGGTTATTGGTATCATAGTGCTGGTTATTGGTATCATAGGTGCTGGTTATTGGTATCATAGGTGCTGGTTATTGGTATCATAGGTGCTGGTTATTGGTATCATAGGTGCTGGTTATTGGTATCATAGGTGCTGGTTATTGGTATCATAGGTGCTGGTTATTGGTATCATAGGTGCTGGTTATTGGTATCATAGGTGCTGGTTATTGGTATCCTAGGTGCTGGTTATTGGTATCCTGGGTGCTAGTTATTGGTATCCTGGGTGCTGGTTATTGATATCCTAGGTGCTAGTTATTGGTATCCTGGGTGCTGGTTATTGGTATCCTGGGTGCTGGTTATTAGTAACCTAGGTGCTGGTTATTGGTTTCCTAGGTGCTGGTTATTGGTAACCTGGGTGCTGGTTATTGGTATCCTAGGTGCTGGTTATTGGTATCCTGGGTGCTGGTTATTGATATCCTAGGTGCTGGTTATTCTTATCCTAGGTGCTGGTTATTGGTATTCTAGGTGCTGGTTATTGGTATTCTAGGTGCTGGTTATTGGTATCTTAGGTGCTGGTTATTGGTATCCTAGGTGCTAGTTATTGGTATCCTAGGTGCTGGTTACTGGTATCCTAGGTGCTAGTTATTGGTATCTAGGTGCTGGTTATTGGTATCCTAGGTGCTGGTTATTGGTATCCTAGGTGCTGATTATTGGTATCCTAGGTGCTAGTTATTGGTATCCTAGGTGCTGGTTATCTGTATCCTAGGTGCTGGTTACTGGTATCCTAGGTGTTGGTTACTGGTATCCTAGGTGCTAATTATTGGTATCCTAGGTGCTGATTATTGGTATCCTATGTGCTAGTTATTGGTATCCTAGGTGCTGGTTACTGGTATCCTAGGTGCTAGTTATTGGTATCTAGGTTCTGGTTATTGGTATCCTAGGTGCTGGTTATTGGTATCCTAGGTGCTGGTTACTGGTATCCTAGGTGCTAGTTATTGGTATCTAGGTGCTGGTTATTGGTATCCTAGGTGCTGGTTATTGGTATCCTAGGTGCTGATTATTGGTATCCTAGGTGCTAGTTATTGGTATCCTAGGTGCTGGTTATTTATATTCTAGGTGCTGGTTATTGGTATCCTAGGTGTTGGTTATTGGTATCCTAGGTGCTGATTATTGGCATCCTAGGTGCTGATTATTGGTATCCTAGGTGCTAGTTATTGGTATCCTAGGTGCTAGTTATTGGTATCCTAGGTGCTGGTTATTTATATTCTAGGTGCTGGTTATTGGTATCCTAGGTGTTGGTTATTGGTATCCTAGGTGCTGATTATTGGCATCCTAGGTGCTGATTATTGGTATCCTAGGTGCTAGTTATTGGTATCCTAGGTGCTAGTTATTGGAAGCCTAAGTGCTAGTTATTGGTATCCTAGGTGCTAGTTATTGGTATCCTAGGTGCTAGTTATTGGTATCCTAGGTGCTAGTTATTGGTACCCTAGGTGCTGGTTATTGGTATCCTAGGTGCTGATTATTGGTATCCTAGGTGCTAGTTATTGGTACCCTAGGTGCTGGTTATTGGTATCCTAGGTGCTAGTTATTGGTATCCTAGGTGCTAGTTATTGGTACCCTAGGTGCTGGTTATTGGTATCCTAGGTGCTAGTTATTGGTATCCTAGGTGCTGGTTATTGGTATCCTAGGTGCTAGTTATTGGTATCCTAGGTGCTAGTTATTGGTATCCTAGGTGCTAGTTATTGGTACCCTAGGTGCTGCTAATTGGTATCCTAGGTGCTAGTTATTGGTATCCTAGGTGCTAGTTATTGGTATCCTAGGTGCTAGTTATTGGTACCCTAGGTGCTGGTTATTGGTATCCTAGGTGCTAGTTATTGGTATCCTAGGTGCTAGTTATTGGTATCCCTAGGTGCTAGTTATTGGTACCCTAGGTGCTAGTTATTGGTATCCTAGGTGCTAGTTATTGGTATCCTAGGTGCTAGTTATTGGTACCCTAGGTGCTGGTTATTGGTATCCTAGGTGCTAGTTATTGGTATCCTAGGTGCTGGTTATTGGTATCCTAGGTGCTAGTTATTGGTATCCTAGGTGCTAGTTACTGGTATCCTAGGTGCTAGTTATTGGTACCTAGGTGCTGGTTTATGGTATCCTAGGTGCTAGTTATTGGTATCCTAGGTGCTAGTTATTGGTACCCTAGGTGCTGGTTATTGGTATCCTAGGTGCTAGTTATTGGTATCCTAGGTGCTGGTTATTGGTATCCTAGGTGCTAGTTATTGGTATCCTAGGTGCTAGTTATTGGTATCCTAGGTGCTAGTTATTGGTACCCTAGGTGCTGGTTATTGGTATCCTAGGTGCTAGTTATTGGTATCCTAGGTGCTGGTTATTTGAGTAATGTAATAAGGGGAGAAAATACCACTTTAAGTTTGTCAACGGGAATTAAAGGAAATTCTTATCGTTTCAACACAGGGGTGTACATCCCTCGTATAATTTGGGTATATCTCTTTATAGAATTTATATTAGTATATATGTCCAGCATTTGTAATTTGTACTTAGTATATATATTCAGTATTTGTAGTTTATATTAGCAAACATGTAAGCAAAATTTAAATTTGAGTATTTGAATGTATAATTTCTATTGGTATTAATGCGAGTAGAATTCGATTTGCTTATATGTGATCATAATTTACATGGAAACACTTTCAGAGTTTATACCACTATGTTTATATGTATTCTAAAAGGCATAAATCTTTTTATGAATAGGAAATAGGAAAAGCAGTGTGTATACATAGAGGAGAATATACGTGTGGACTTTAATCCTCACATTGGGTAATAAATTATCCTTCACTACTGGAGTCCAGGTGCCATGCAGCCTTAATGACCCTCGGGTAGTTCACTGGCTTTAAAAGTGGTAAAGGTTCTGGCAATGTGAGGTCACTGCTGCCCGTGAGGTACGATCACTGCATACTTCAGCAGTGAATTATCCACGACGATAACGTGGTTACTAAATTATTAAACGAGAGGTGGAGAAAAGGTTAGTGTGTGTGTGTGTGTGTGTGTGTATGTGTGTGTGTACTCACCTAGTTGTACTCACCTAGTTGTACTCACCTAGTTGAGGTTGCGGGGGTCGAGTCCGAGCTCCTGGCCCCGCCTCTTCACTGATCGCTACTAGGTCACTCTCCCTGAGCCGTGAGCTTTATCATACCTCTGCTTAAAGCTATGCATGTGTGTGTGTGTGTGTGTGTGTGTGTGTGCATTTGTTTGTACAAAACAGGCCAAGAACCTTTTACAAATGATCAATAATTACACACACACACACACACACACACACACACAACACACACACACACACACACACACACACACACACACACACACACACACACACACACACACACACACACACACACAAGTAGCACATTCTAACACACAACACAACATTAATTAATTATCAGAGAGTGGGATGATCCAGCTTATGTTACCATGGCAACCAGAATACCCAAGGCCAGGTGTTGTCACCAGCTGTCATGACCTTCAAGGATGATCAGGTCACCCAGATCCAGGGTGTCACCTCTCGTGACACCCCACCTGTCAGCTTTCGTGACCTGGTAGTAGCTCAGGTCACTTTCTTGGGTTCAAATATCAGTCCAGCTTACTTTCCTAGGTCCAAGTGTCAATCCAGGTCACTCCGCCAGGTTCAAGTGTCAGTCAAGGTCACTTCCAAGGTCAACGTATCATTCCAGGTTGCTTTCGAAGGTTCAAGTGTCAGTCCAGGTCACTCCACCAGGTTCA
>NC_069413.1:70798444-70800944 GCF_026875155.1 Cherax quadricarinatus | reverse complement strand
CTATACATGCTCTCCGCCAATCCCTAGGTACCTTCCCCTCTTTCATACATTTATTAAACAAAAGTACCAACCACTCCAACACAATATCCCCCTGCTTTTAATATTTCTGTCCTGATCATATCAGTTCCAGCTGCTTTACCCCCTTTCATTCTACGTAATGCCTCACGTACCTCCACCACACTTACATTCTGCTCTTCTTCACTCCTAAAAATGGTATACCTCCCTGGCCAGTGCATGAAATTACCGCCTCCCTTTCTTCCTTAACATTTAAAGTTCCTCAAAATATTCTCGCCATCTACCTAATACCTCCCTCTCCTCATCTACTAACTCCCCTACTCTGTTTTAAACTGACAATCCATACTTTCCCTAGGCTTTCTTAACTTGTTTAACTCACTCCAAAATTTTTCTATTTTCATTAAAATTTCTTGACAGTGCCTCTCCCACTCTTTCGTCTGCTCTCCTTTTGCACTCTCTCACCACTCTCTTCACCTTTCTTTTACTCTCCATATACTCTGCTCTTCTTATAACACTTCTGCTTGTAAAAACCTCTCATAACTACCTTTTTCTCTTTTATCACACCCTTTACTTCATCATTCCACCAATCACTCCTCTTACCTCCTGCCCCCACCCTCCTATAACCACAAACTTCTGCCCCACATTCCAATACTGCATTTTTAAAACTATTCCAACCCTCTTCAACCCCCCCACTACTCATCTTTGCACTAGCCCACCTTTCTGCCAATAGTCGCTTATATCTCGCCCGAACTTCCTCCTCCCTTAGTTTATACACTTTCACCTCCCTCTTACTTGTTGTTGCCACCTTCCTCTTTTCCCATCTACCTCTTACTCTAACTGTAGCTACAACTAAATAATGATCCGATATATCAGTTGCCCCTCTATAAACATGTACATCCTGGAGCCTACCCATCAACCTTTTATCCACCAATACATAATCTAACAAACTACTTTCATTACGTGCTACATCATACCTTGTATATTTATTTATCCTCTTTTTCATAAAATATGTGTTACTTATTACCAAATTTCTTTCTACACATAGCTCAATTAAAGGCTCCCCATTTACATTTACCCCTGGCACCCCAAATTTACCTACTACTCCCTCCATAACATTTTTACCCACTTTAGCATTGAAATCCCCAACCACCATTACTCTCACACTTGATTCAAAACTCCCCACGCATTCACTCAACATTTCCCAGAATCTCTCTCTCTCCTCTACACTTCCTCTTCTCCAGGTGCATACACGCTTACTATAACCCACTTTTCACATCCAATCTTTATTTTACTCCACATAATCCTTGAATTTATACATTTGTAGTCCCTCTTTTCCTGCCATAGCTTATCCTTCAACATTATTGCTACTCCTTCTTTAGCTCTAACTCTATTTGAAACCCCTGACCTAATCCCATTTATTCCTCTCCATTGAAACTCTCCCACCACCTTCAGCTTTGTTTCACTTAAAGCCAGGACATCCAGTTTCTTCTCATTCATAACATCCACAATCATCTCTTTCTTATCATTTGCACAAACATCCACGCACATTCAGACTTCCCACTTTGACAATTTTCTTCTTATTCTTTTTAGTAATCTTTACAGGAAAGGGTACTAGCCCATTGTTCCCGGCATTTTAGTTGACTTTTACAACACGCATGGCTTACGGAGGAAAGATTCTTATTCCACTTCCCCATGGATATAAAAGGAAAAGTAATAAGACCAAGAACTATTAAGATAAATCAAAGAAAACTCAGATGAGGTGTATTAAATAAACGTGTACATGTATGTGTAGTGTGACCTAAGTGTAAGTAGAAGTAGCAAGACGTACCTGTAATCTTGCATATTTATGAGACAGACAAAAGACACCAGCAATCCTACCATCATGTAAAACAATTACAGGCTTTCGTTTTACACTCACTTGGCAGGGACGGTAGTACCTCCCTGGGTGGTTGCTGTCTACCAACCTACTACCTACATATATATATATATATATATATATATATATATATTATATATATATATATATATATACATATATTATATATATATATATATATATATATATATATATATATATATATATATATATGTATCTATATATCTATATATATATAATATATATTATATATATATATAATATATATATATATATTATATATATATATATATATATATATATATATATATATAATATATATATATATATATATATATATATATATATATATACGCTCACAGAATGGTGCTGTGTAAGCTCACAGATGTCTTATAAACAATCACAGAAAAGTCCTTCAGATCCTCACACACAGAGGAATTAGAGCGAGAGACAGAGATCCTACGCACAGAGATAGGTCTTCAGGTCTCCTGCAACATCCAAGAGAGAAAAAATAGATCCTAAGTGAAAATGTAGTGGAAACTGTCCAACAAGTTTTTTAGGAATGTCGAGGCAACACAAAAACGGGGCACTCTCCTTCCTCCTGGGTGA
>NC_069413.1:70773676-70797944 GCF_026875155.1 Cherax quadricarinatus | reverse complement strand
AATTTTGTTTGGTGGGGGCTCTTGTTTAGGGAATTGATCTGTGCTCCAGTTCCCCGAATTAAGCCTGAATGCCTTCCACATCCCCCCCAGGCGCTGTGTAATCCTCCGGGTTTAGCGCTTCCCCCTTGATTATAATAATAATAATAATGTACATTACGATGTCATGCAGAACCCTGCATAATAGTGATAGTGGTGGTGATAGTAGTACTAGTAGTGGTGGAAGTGATAGTGGTGGTGATGGTAGTACTAGTGGTGGTAGTGATAGTAGTAGTGATGATAGTGCTATTGGTGGTAGTGATAGTGGTGGTGATAGTGGTAGTGTTGATGGTGGAGGTGATGGTGGTGGTGATGGTAGTACTAGTGGTGGTAGTGATAGTGGAGGTGACGGTAGTACTAGTGGTAGTGATAGTGGGGTGATGGTAGTACTAGTGGTGGTAGTGACAGTGGTGGTGATGGTAGTACTAGTGGTGGTAGTGATAGTGGAGGTGACGGTAGTACTAGTGGTGGTAGTGATAGTGGTGGTGATGGTAGTACTAGTGGTGGTAGTGACAGTGGTGGTGATGGTAGTACTAGTGGTGGTTGTGATAGTGGTGATGATGGTAGCACTAGTGGTGGTAGTGATAGTAGTGGTGATGGTAGTACTAGTGGTGGTAGTGATAGTGGTGGTGATGGTAGTACTAGTGGTGGTAGTGACAGTGGTGGTGATGGTAGTACTAGTGGTGGTAGTGATAGTGGTAGTGATGGTAGTGCTAGTGGTGGTTGTGATAGTGGTGGTGATGGTAGTACTAATGATGGTAGTGATAGTGATTGTAGTGATAGTGGTGATGGGAATACTAGTGGTGGTAGTGATAATGAGGGCGATGGTAGCACTAATGATGGTAGTGATAGTGATTGTAGTGATAGTGGTGGTGATGGTACTACTAGTGGTGGTAGTGATAGGGTGGGGTGGGTAGATACGGTGGGAGTGAAGTGGTTGATTTAGTACTAGCGTGGGATGATAGTTGGTGAGTAGTCAGGGGGGTAAAAGAAGTGTGGGGATGTATACAGGGTGTATGATTGGTGATGGGTACTACGGGGATGAATGGTGTGATGGAGACTAGCGGTGGTATAAAGTGGTGGTGAGGTGACTACGGGGGTAGTGAATATGGTGATGGTGTACTAGCGGTGGTAGGTAGTGGGATGGTAACACGTTGAGTGAAGTGGGGTGTGGTAGTACTACGGTGGATGAAGTGGGGGTGATGGTATACACGGTGGTAGTGAAAGTGGGGGTGAGTGTACTAGCGGGGTAGTGAAGTGTGGTGATGAGTACTAGGGGGGTAGGATAGGGGGTGATGGTATAAGCGGGGGTATGAAGTGGTGGTGAGGTATACCGGGGGTATGAAGTGGGGGATGGTATATAGCGGTGGGAGTGATATGGGGGTGAGGTATACACGGGGGTATGATGTGGTGGGATGGGTACTAGCGGTGGTAGTGAAGTGGGGGGAGGGATACAGCGGGGGTGTGATAGTGGTGGTGAGGGATAAACGGTGGAGGAATTGTGGTGATGGTATACTAGCGGGGGGGTTTTGGGGATAGGGTGGTGATGGCTACAGGGTGGGTGGTAGATAGCGGTGGTAGTGAAAATGGGGTGGTATACTAGCGGGTAGTGATAGTGGTGGGGGATGGTATATACGGTGGGAGTGATAGTGGTGGTAGTAGTACTAGCGGTGGTGTGTAGTGGTGGTGGGGATGGTAGTATTTTCGGTGGTATGTAATTGGTGATGGAGTAAGGGTGGTTGGGGTAGTGGTGGTGATGGTAGTACAGCGTGGGAGTGAAATTGGGGTGGTAGTACTAGCGGGGTAGGTAGGGGGGTGATGGTTACTTTTGGAGGAATGGGGTGAGGTGACAGCGGGGGTATGTGTGGGGGGTATGGTAGTACTAGCGGTGGTAGTGATAGTGGTGGTGATGGTAGTACTAGCGGTGGTAGTGATAGTGGTGGTGATGGTAGTACTAGCGGTGGTAGTGATAGTGGTGGTGATGGTAGTACTAGCGGTGGTAGTGATAGTGGCGGTGAAGTAGTGGTTTTTCAACTAAATCTATAAATATGCTATAAACAAGACTAAAAAATAATAAAATATAATAATAATAATATAATATAATAATAATAATAATAATAATAATAATACATAATAAAATAATAAATAATGATAATAATAATAATAATAATAATAATAATAATAATAATAATAATAATAATAATAATAATAAATAATAATAATAAAACTAAATTTGCATAACAGCTGGCACCAGTGGCACTCATCCTCTCCTTCCTGTGAACAATGAGGGAGTGGCACTGTTGCAACCCCTGAATGGGTTACAATGATTATGTATATATAATGTATATTACCTTTTCATTTAATTTTATATTGCTTATATTTGCGATAATAGCTAAATCGTAAATGTATGACTTTATATTATTATTTGACTGTTATATTGTTATTTGACTTATGTTGTTAGGATGTATATAATATGTGCTCAGTTCAAGTCTTGATTGTCAAACTACTGTAATTATCGCTTGTCGCTCGTTATACTGCCGGGTTCTGAGCTGTGCTGTCCACGGGGGTATCACGTGATCAAGGGGGGGGTGTCCTCACCTCTCGTGAAGTATTCAGTCTGCTCTAGACTCTCTTGGTGGTTGGACAGATTGTCTGTCTCATTATTCTTGTTAGTTCTGTAGAACTCTGTTCACAGAACATTGTATAGACTTAGTGATTTTCGACGTTGTACTGAGGTTGTGTCGCTTAGACACTCTGAACATCTCAGGTCCTTAGCTATAGCTTCTGACCTAATTTTGTTCTGGTTTCTGTGTATCGTCACAGTCGGGTTTTTCCTATGCTGAACTTAGATTCAGTAGTATGGGAGTTTTGTAACTTTTGTGGAGGATCTGCTGATGGTCCCTACTTAGTGTCGTTATATTATCTCCTTGATCCTGATTGTGTCGCAGTCGCTTGTTATATGGCTATTGGGCTTAGCATTCTTTTCATTGTTCAAGCAGACTGTTCTGGTTGCCAGTCGGTCAAGAAGTTAGTTTATCTGAGGACTTTGTCAGTCACTTGTTTAAGTCTAGTCGAGTCGTGAGACATAGTGAACTACTTAGAGCACTTACACGCATACACAAACATACTCTACATATTTGTAATATCTTATTAAATGTTAATGTACCAGACGGTACTTAAGAATTATAAATGTGATATGTGCTTTCAGCACAATAATATTGAACTCGAGAGATTGATATTATTTTGATTACTGTGATTAATTTAATTTAATTTGATAATATACCTCTAGACAACTTAATGATTAATAAATTTATTAAATTTTAATTTCTCTAGTTAGTAGCCTACCAGTTGTAATCCTGAAGCACTATTGAATAATACTGAATTCTAATGGATAATTGGACAATGATACTGACTACTTGTTACGAAAACCCAGTAACAGGCTGGATGCTAGAAGGGCAATCCTTTCTAGTATTACCTGGAGATCTCTAAGCTTTTAGAATCGCGTTTTTTGTAACAGGCACTCTACTTTCTGTGAACACTGAGGGAGTGGTACTCCACTTCCTGTGAACACTGATGGAGTGGCACTCCACTTCCTGTGAACACTGATGGAGTGGCACTCCACTTTCTGTGAACACTGATGGACTGGCACTCCACTTCCTGTGAACACTGAGCAACTGGTACTCTCCTTGCTGTGAACAGTGAAGAACTAGTACTCTACTTGCTGTGAACAGTGAAGAACTAGTACTCTACTTGCTGTGAACAGTGAAGAACTAGTACTCTACTTGCTGTGAATAATGAAGAACTAGTACTCTACTTGCTGTGAATAGTGAAGAACTAGTACTCTACTTGCTGTGAACAGTGAAGAACTAGTACTCTACTTGCTGTAAATAGTGAAGAACTAGTACTCTACTTGCTGTGAGCAGTGAAGAACTAGTACTCTACTTGCTGTGAATAGTGAAGAACTAGTACTCTACTTGCTGTGAACAGTGAAGAACTAGTACTCTACTTCCTGTGAATAGTGAAGAACTAGTACTCTACTTGCTGTGAGCAGTGAAGAACTAGTACTCTACTTGCTGTGAACAGTGAAGAACTAGTACTCTCCTTGCTGTGAACACTGAGCAACTAGTACTCTCCTTGCTGTGAACACTGAGCAACTAGTACTCTCCTTGCTGTGAACAGTGAAGAACTAGTACTCTACTTGCTGTGAACAGTGAAGAACTAGTACTCTACTTGCTGTGAACAGTGAAGAACTAGTACTCTCCTTGCTGTGAACACTGAGCAACTAGTACTCTCCTTGCTGTGAACACTGAGCAACTAGTACTCTCCTTTCTGTGAACACTGAGCAACTAGGACTCTCCTTTCTGTGAACAGTGAAGAACTAGTACTCTACTTGCTGCGAGCAGTGAAAACTAGTACTCTGCTTGCTGTGAATAGTGAAGAACTAGTACTCTACTTGCTGTGAATAGTGAAGAACTAGTACTCTACTTGCTGTGAACAGTGAAGAACTAATACTCTACTTGCTGTGAACAGTGAAGAACTAGTACTCTCGTTGCTGTGAACACTGAGCAACTAGTACTCTCCTTGCTGTGAACACTGAGCAACTAGTACTCTCCTTGCTGTGAACACTGAGCAACTAGTACTCTACTTGCTGTGAACAGTGAAGAACTAGTACTCTACTTGCTGTGAACAGTGAAGAACTAGTACTCTACTTGCTGTGAACTGTGAAGAACTAGTACTCTACTTGCTGTGAACAGTGAAGAACTAGTACTCTACTTGCTGTGAACAGTGAAGAACAAGTACTCTACTTGCTGTGAACAGTGAAGAACTAGTACTCTACTTGCGTGAACAGTGAAGAACAGTACTCTACTTGCTGTGAACAGTGAAGAACTAGTACTCTACTTGCTGTGAACAGTGAAGAACAAGTACTCTACTTGCTGTGAACAGTGAAGGAGTGAAAAACATCATCCTAGGAGGAAGGAGAGTGTCCACGTTCTTCTGTGTTGCTCCTCGACATTCCTACAAAACTTGTTGGACAGTTTCCACTACATTTTCACTTAGGATCTATTTTTTCTCTCTTGGATGTTGCAAGAGACCTGAAGGACCTATCTCTGTGCGTAGGATCTCTGTCTCTCGCTCTAATTCCTCTGTGTGTGAGGATCTGAAGGACTTTTCTGTGATTGTTTATAAGACATCTGTGAGCTTACACAGCACCATTCTGTGAGCGAATATATATATATATATATATATATATATATATATATATTATATATATATATAAATATATATATATATATAATAATATAATAAAATATATAATATATATATATATATATATATAATAATATATATATCCTTGATAATGTGAGTAGTCACGAAGCGCTTGAATTTCTTCTATTCTTCAGAGTGGTTGTTTTGCATATTCTGAAATCACCTTTACTGTGATCTTATTGCATATATATATAATATAATGATATTTATATAATATATATATATGATATATACACACCACCAACAACAACAACCACCACCACCACCACCACCACCACCCACCAACCAAACAACAACAACAACAACAACACAACAAACAACAAACAAACACAGCCACCAACAACAACAATCACCACCACCACCACCAGCAACAACAACAACAACAACAATAACAACAACATAACAACAACAACCACAACACAGCCACAACAACAACCACCACCACCACCCCACCACCACCACCACCACCACCACCAACAACAACAACAACAACAACAACCAACACAGTACCACCAACAACTACAACCACCACCACCACCACCAACAACAACAACAACAACAACAACAACAACAACCAACAACAACCAACGACAGCCACCAACTTCAACAACACCACCACCACCACCAACAACATCAACAACACCAACACATTCCCCCAACAACAACAACCCGCACCCACCACCACCACCAACAAAACAACAACAACAACAACAACAACAACAACAACCAACACCGCCACCAACAACAACAACCACCACCACCACCAACAACAACAACAACAGGCAACAACAACAACCACTACAACAACACCACCACCTACAACAACACCAACAACAACCAACACACCACCAACAACAACAACCACCCAACAACCAACACAGCCACCTGCTTGTCACCGTCTGCCGAACTTGCAACTCACGCAACTTACTCTTCTGAGACACAAGCAGTAACTGACGATGCAGCCAGACAGGTGTCCTAAACTTCAGTTGATATTTAATAATCCCGGGGAAGCCATAAAACCCGTATGGGTGGGTGCAGATCTCATGCTGGCTTTTTCCCCAGGGAGAATCTCCAGATTTATTCCCTGAGAACGTTATTCTCCACTTCAAAGACTGTGGATCTCCACCCATCAGAACTATAAAATGTGGAAACAGTTCTCTAAGTTTTATACACGTATCTAAATCTATCTATAATCTATATCTATCAGTATTATATATATATTTAAATATATATATCTATATATATATAAATATAATATATATTATATATGATATATAATATATATATATATATATATATATATAATATATATTTATATATATATATATAAAATATATAATATATATATATTATTAGTGCAAAACAAACCATCTCTTGATAGAACAGAAAATTCCAAGCCGCTTTCGTGACTAATCCCATTATCAAGAACTTGATAATGTGAGTATCACGAAAGCGCTTGGAATTTCGCTATTCTTTCAAGAGAGGTTGTTTTGCATATTGTTGAAATCACACCTGTTTACTGTGATCTTATTCCATATATATAATATATATATAAGATATATAAATATAATAATATATATATATATATATAAAGATATATATATAATATATATATATATAGATATATAGATATATATATAGCAATGTATATATATAAATATGTATAGATATACATATATAATGCTTTCAGGATCTACAACAATTTTTAACGCACGCAGATTGTTTCTCCGTTTATATATTTGCATGCAAATCTCTCTTTGACATAATCTCGATATGAATAATCAGTGATTTTGTTTTCATTAAAAACAACCTGACTCTTGGATAAAAGCTGGCAGAGCTTGCTGCAGCTGCTGCCCCAGAAACACGAGGAATAATGACAGCAAATTGCTTTATAGGCAGAGTGTCAATTAATTCTCAAAGAATTCTTGTTTGTAAAGTGTGTGTGTGTATGTGTACTCACCTAGTTGAGGTTGCAGGGGTCGAGTGTGTGTGTGTGTGTGGTGTGGTGATGTGAGTTACTCAACCTATTTGTAACTCGACCTATTTTGTGGTTGCAGGGTCGAGTCTTAAGCTCCTGGCCCCGCCTCTTCACCGGTTGCTACTGGGCCCTCTCTCTCCCCGCTCCATGAGCTTTATCAAACCTCGTCTTAAAACTGTGTATGGTTCCTGCCTCCACTACGTCATTTTCTAGGGCTAATCCACTGCTTACAACTCAATGACTGAAGAAATTTCTTTTCCTAATATCTCTCTGACTCATTTGTGTCGTTCAACTTCCAATAGTGGCCTGCTTGTTTCTGTGTCCTTCCCCCCCTATCCCTGGAACATCCTGTCTTTGTCCCAGCCTTGCCCTATTCCAACGCAGTTTTTATATGCGTTACAATGTCTCCCCTGACCCTCCTGGGTCCACCCCCCCCCCCCCCCCCCCCCCCCCCCCCCTCCAGTGTCGTCTGGGCCGATTTCTTAATCTTTCTTCATAGGAACATTCCCTTACTCTGGAACCTAACCATGTGGCATACCTTTGTAGCTTTTTCTCTAGTTTCCTTACGTGCTTTTATCAAGTGCGGGTTCCAAACAGGTGCTGCATACTCCAGTATGGTGCCTGATACATACACGTGTACAGTGTCTTGAACATTCTTACTAAGTATCGGAATGCGTTTCTCAGGTTTGCCAGGCGCCATTATGCTGCAGCAGTTATCTGATTGTATGTGTGCTTCCGGAGACATGCTCGATGTTATACTCACCCCAAGATCTTTCTCCTGAGTGAGGTTGGCAGTCTTTGGCCACCTAGCCTATACTCTGGTCTGTTGTCTTCTGTGCCCTTCCCTATCTTCATGACTTTCAATTTGGCAGGATTAAATTCGAGAACCATTTGCCTGGGACCAGGTGTCCAGTCTGTCCCAGGGTCGTCTTTGAAGTCCTGATGGTCCTCATCAGATTTAATTCCTCCTCAATTAACTTCACATCATCTCAAACAGGGACACTCTGAGTGTGTGTGTGTGTGGTGTTGTGTGTGAGTTGACTGTGTTATTGGGATGACTACATGACACTGAACCTGGAAAGTGACCAGTGCTGGCATTTTGAAACGCTGGGAAGTGACCTGACTGACCACTCGAACTTTGGAAAGTAACCTGGACTATACGTGGACTGCAAAGTGGACCTAAAAACCGACACTTGAAACCTGGGTGGAGTTGACCTGACATGACAACATGAACTTCGAAAGCAACCTGGAATGATACGTGACCTTGGAAAGTGACTTGACTGACACTGAAAACCTGAGCGGAGTGAACTGGATTGACACTTGGACCTAGAAAGCCAAGGAGAAGTAACCTGGACTGATATTTGAACCCAAGAAAGTGACCTGAGCTACTACAGGTCACGAAAGCTGACAGGTGGGGTGTCCACGAGAGGTGACACCCTGGATCTGGGTGACCTGATCATCCTTGAAGTCTGACAGCTGGTGACAACACCTGGCCTTGGGTAATTCTGGTTGCCTGGGTAACATAAGCTGGATCATCCCACTCTCTGATAATAATTAAATGTTGTGTTTTGTGGCTAGAATTTGCCTCCCCTTGTGTGTGTGTGGTGTGTGTGTGTGTGTGTGTGTGTGTGTGAGTGTGTGTGTGTGTGTGTGTGTGTGTGTGTCGTGTGTGTTGTGTGTGTGTGGTGTTGTGTGTGTGTGTGTGTTGTATGTGTGTGTGTGTTGTGGTGTGTGTGTGTGTGTGTGTGGTGTGTGTGTTGTGTGTGAGTGTTGTGTGTGTGTGTGTGTTGGGTAATTATTGATCATATTAAAAGGTTCTTGCCTGTTTTGTACAAACAAATGCACACATCAAACACCCACACACACACACACACACACACACACACACACACACCACACACATACATAGCTTAAAGCAGAGGTATGATAAAGCTCACGGCTCAGGGAGAGTGAACCTAGTAGCGATCAGGAAGAGCGGGGCCAGGAGCCGGCCTCGATCCCCAACCTCAACTATGTGAGGTACAACTATGTGAGGTGACACACACACACACACAACACCAACCTTTTTCTTCCACCCTCGTTTAGTAATTTAAGTAAACCACGTTATCGACGTGGATAATTCACTGCTTGGACAAGTATCAGTGAACGTACCTCAGCGGGCAGCAGTGACCTCACATGTGACCAACCTTTACCACCCACTATTAAAGCCAGTGAACTACCCTAGGGTCATTAAAGGCTACATGGCACCTGGACTCCAGTAGTGAAGGATAATTTAATACCCAATGTGAGGATTAAAGCCAACACGTATATTCTCCTCTATGTAAACACACTGCTTTTCCTATTTCCTATTCATAATAAGATTTTTATGCCTTTTTAGAATACATATATACATAGTGTATAAAATCAGAAAGTTGTTTCCATGTAAATTCTCTGATCACATATAAACAAATATGAATTCCATAGCTCTCGCATTAATATGCAATAGACATTATACATCAAATACTCAAATTTAAATTTTGCTTACATGCTTGCTAATATAAACTACAAATACTGTATAAATATACTGAATACAAATTACAAATGCTGGACCATATAAACTAATATAAATATCTATAAAGAGATATACACAATTAAGTCGAGGGGATGTAACACCCCTGTGTTGAAACGATACAAAAAATTTCCTTTAATTCCCCGTTGACAAACTTAAAGTGGTATTTTCCTCCCCTTATTACATTACTCCAAATAACCAGCACCTAGACGATACCCAATAACTATCACCTAGGGTACCAATAACTAGCACCTAGATACCAATAACAAGCACCTAGGATACCAAAAACTACACCTAGGGTACCAATAACTAGCAACCTAGGATTCCAAAAACTAGCACCTAGGCTACCAAAATAACCAGCACCTAGGTACCCAATAACTAGCACCTAGGATACAATAACTAGCACCTAGGATACCATAACTAGCACCTAGGATACCAATAACAAGCACCTAGGATACCAATAACCATCACCTAGGGTACGCAATAACTAGCACCTAGAATAAACCAATTAACATAGCACCTAGGATACCAATAACTCGCACCGAGGAGTACCAATTAACCACACCTAGGATACCAATAACTAGCACCTAGGATACCAATAACCACCACCTAGGTACCAATAACAGCACCTAGGATACCACAACAAGCACCTAGGATAGGGCCGAGAGTGAACTTGCACCTAGGATAACCAATAACCAGCACCTAGGATACCCATAACCAAGCAACCTAGGATACCAATAACCACACCTAGGGGTAACCAATTACTAGCCACCTAGGATATCAATAACTACATCCTAGGATACCAATAACTAGCACCTAGATAACCAATAACCAGGCACCTAGGATACCAAAAACCAGCACCTAGGGTACCCAATAACTAGCACATAGGATACCAATAACTTAGCACCTAGGATACCAATAACTAGCACCGAGGAACCAATCACTAGCCTAGGCTTCCAATACACTGCACCTAGGATTACCAATACTAGCACCTAGGATAACCATAATCCGCTACCTAGGATGCCAATAATCAGCACCTAGATACCAATAAACCCAACACCTAGTACCAATAACCACAAACCTAGGAATAAATAACCAACACCTAGGATACCAATAACTAGCAAACCTAGGATACCAATAATCACACCTAGGATACCAATAACCAGCACCTAGGGATACCAATTACCAGCACCTAGATCCAATAACAAGCACCTAATTACCAATAATCATCACCTAGATACCAAAACCAGCACCTATGGTACCAATAACTAGCACCTAGATACCAAAAACCAGCACCTAGGATACCAATAACTAGCAACCTAGGATACCACTAATCACACCTAGGATGCCCAATAATCAGCACCTAGAACCAATAAACCAACACCTAGGATTCCAATAACCAGCACCTAGAATATAAATTAACAGCCTTCCTAGGATACCAATAACAAGCATCTAGGAAGTAAACCAATAAACACACCTAGGATAACCAATAACCAGCCCTAATATACTAATAACCACACCTAGATACCAGTAACCAAGCACCTAGACACCAATAACCAGCACCTATGGATAACCAATAACCAGAACCCTATGTAACCAATAAACTAGCACCTAGGGATAACCAGTACCAGCACCTAGGATACCAATAACTAGCCACATAGGATACCAATAATCAGCAATATGATACCAAAAATTAGCAACCTTAGGGATACCAGGTAACCAACACCTAGGATACAAGTAACCAGGCACCTATATACAGATAACCCGCACCTAGGATACCAATAACTAGCACCTATGTATACCAATAATCCGCACCTAGGATACCAATAAACTGGCACCAAGATACTCAATAGACCAGCACCTAATACCAGAACTAGCACCCTAGGATACCAGTAACCAGCAACCTAGATACCAATAACTAAGCACCTATGATACCAATATACCAGTACCTAGAATACCAATAACCAGCATCTGAATTCCAATAACCAGCACCTAGATAAGAATAACCAGCACCTAAGATATCAATAACCACACCCAGGATACAATAACTATCACCTATTATTACAATAACCATCACCCAGGTTACCACTAACCACACCCAGGAAAACCAATAGACTACACCCAGGATAAACAATAACCAGCACCCAGGATAACAATAACCCGCACCTTAGATACCAATAACCGCCACCTAGGATACTCATAACCAGCACCCAGGATACCAATAACTAGCACCTAGGATACCAAAAACCAGCACCTCTGATACCAATAACCAGCACCCAGGATACCAATAAACCAGGAGCAGCTGACCTAGGAATCAATAACCAGCACCTAGGAATCAATAACCATCACCTAGAATACCAATAACCACACTAGATAAGAATACCAGCACCTAGGAATCATAACCAGCAACCCAGGATACCAATAAACCAGCACCTAGTATACCAATAACCAGCACCCAGGTTACCAATAAAACCAGCACCCAGAATACCAATAACTATCACACCTAGGATCTCAATAACCAGCAACCAGATACCAATAACCAGCACCTACTAGGATATAACCTATAATACCCACCCTAACAGCACCTAGGATACTAAATAACCAGCAACCCAGGATACCAATAACTAGCACCTATATACCAATAACCAGCACCTATTGATACCAATAACCAGCACCCAGATAACCAATAACCAGCACCTAGGATATCAATAACCAGATACCCTAGGATATCAATAACCAGCACCCAGGATTACCAATAACTAGCACCTAGATATCATAACCAGCACCCAGGATAACCAATAACCAGCACCTAGGAATACCAATAACCAGCACTCATAGGATACCAATAACTACACCTAGGATATCAACTAACCAGGCACCCATGATACCAATAACCAGCCACCAGGATAACCCAATAACCAGCACCTAGGAATACTAATAACCAGCACCCCAGGATACAATAACTAGCACCTAGGATAAACCAATAACCAAGCACCTATGCTACCAATAACCAGCACCCAGGAATACCAATAACCAGCACCTAGATATCAATAACCAGTACCTAGGATACAATAACACAGCACCTAGGTTATCAATAACCAGCACCCAGGATATCCAGTAACCAGCACCCAGGATACCAATAACCAGCACCTAGGTTATATCATAACCAGCTACCCAGGATAACCAGATAACCAGCACCTCTAGATACCAATAACGCAGCACCTAGGATTACCATAACCAGCACCTATGATACCAATACCCATTCACCTATGATACCAATAACCAGCAACCTAGGATACCAATAACCAGCACCTTATACCAATAACCAGCACCAGATTACCATTAAGTGGATTGGTACTGATCTCACCCGTCATCGAACCGTATATTTGCATTATTAGCATAATACGCATGTATATTTTACCAGTAAGTATACAAGATTGCTCAAGGATTGCACTGCTGATTGAGTCCCACTTTCATACAGGGAAACAAATTACTACGTTTCGGTCCAACTTGGACCAATATGTTGCGGTCCCCTAAATGAGGTTATATGTGTAATGTAATCCTGTCATGGTTCTCTGCTTTCAACAATTCCCTAATTCCATATGTTTAGGGAAAAGTTACATATACTTTTGACCGCAATCTGAGAAATCCATTAGACCTAAACGAACCGTTGATAAACGAAAGAAAAATAAATGAGACTCATTGTTACCACAGCGATATTTTTCAGTTTCTTTTAAAGTCCTCCCACAAAAGTACTCATCATAAAAAACGTCACTAAGGTATAATTTCCCTAAATTAAATAAAATTGCTTTACATAAATCACCGTCACTTTACAAAGTAGTAATTTCTAAGGAGCCTACAGACTATATGTGCCTCACCTCAGAGTACATTAGGTAAAATAAAATTTCCTTGTGAATTATTGAAAAATTGCTCTGAAGACATAAATTTCCACTCAAATGGGAGTTTTTAAGAGGGTGGCAAGAAGCAAGCAATAACAACGCGGATATCTTGGAGAAGCCAAAATCAGTGCTGGGTAAGCACACGGCTTCCCATATCTTACTTGTGTTGTCTTGCTAACCAGCGTTTTGCACTGTTTGGGTGTGTGGCAATGGTTTTTTTTTTTTTTAGCCGTTGCATTCGTATGTATGTATACGTGTTTCCGTGCATGTATATGTTTTTGTCATACACCAGGCACAACCTTCATATATACGAAAGTGCATTTCATAATGCATACCAATGTAATTAACTATGTAAAATAGGTCAATGGAATACGGCTTATGTTTTTTCTTCTTCTTCCGTGTCTCTGCTAGCTACGTAGAGTTAAATAGGAGTATGAAGCCCGTAGATTTTGTCTCGTTTTTTATGGACCACTATCTGCCTTTTCTACTGCCACTATTACTAACTACTAACTATAACTGGTTTGCTTGCTACACTATTAGTACACACGAGTAAGACTACTTCTATAGTTACTACAAATACTACCAAATAACCTACTATTACTACTACAAATACTACTACTACAGACGAACTACTACTACTCGATCACTACTATTACTAATAATAATATTATAAGAATTATTATTATTGATTATTATTATTATTTTAATTATTATTATTATTAATTCTTATTATTATTATTATTATTAATCTTAAATTATTATTAATATTATATTATTATTATTATATTATTATTATTAAAATTTAATACAAATGTTAAATATCTTTCTACAAACACACACAGATATACATTCAACAGCACACAGAATACGCACACACTGATAGAGCCGCATAAGTGTTAGGTAAATTATTTTAATGGACAGAAATCACCGCCTCACTCTTCCATAAAAGACTCTCACACACGCCAGCTACATTCTCCAAGGTGTAAGTACACACTCACATGTATACCTTGCTGGTGTTAAGGTACACACTCCATATACACTTGGCTGGTGTAAGTCACACAGCAACACAGTGAATCGCACTTACACTACGTCTTAGAATTGCACAACCCCAAATATTTCAGCTATGCCAATTCGTGATCAGACTTTCCTGGTCTGATGCGTAGGACCCACGGCAATACAAGGTCAGATCTGCGGGTCTGACTGCATTATGACCCTGAGACAGGCAGAGAGTGAGTCATATCTTTTTTTTTTTTTTTTTGAGCCATAGAAAGGTTAGAGATGAGAGTGAGAATTTCGTTCCTCACAACAGAGCTTACAGTAATTTGTACAGTAGAACAATCATGATAAGAGCCTCGAGATATCAACAAATGCAATTTGAGCAAAGCGCATTATGCAACAGTTCTGACTCCGTAAACCAACATCAAGGCTGAGGAAACACATCACCTGTGGCTTCTAACCAATCGTTTATTCTCTGTATTGGACCTGATAAAGTTATCGGTTGGCCAAACGTCCTTATAAGAAATTATTTTCTCTCGTCTCCTCTCGCCCCCTTAGTCTACATTATTTTAAATCCACTTTGAGACATGCCAATATAGTGTTTGAAAAGCCACCAACAGATGGTGTTGATTCTCTGTATTGCTGCTCACAAAATGAAAACTAAAATTGGATTTCAAGTCATTTTATAATCTCCCTCTTTACTTATATTATATATATATTCTTATTATTATGTTATTATTATTATTATTATTATTAGTATTATTATTATTATTATTTATTAATTATTAATATTACTACTATTATTATTAATTATTATTATTATTAATTATTATTATTATTATTATTATTATTAATATTATAATTATTTTGTTACTCAAAACACGAGATGAAACACATTTAACAACGATATATTTTCACATAATAGAAGTATTGTTGACAACTGACCCAATACTGCAGAGAGACCTGGCCTGTGTTTAGTGGCAACTTATCATTGTAATTAGTGTATTAGGTTTTTTGTAACGATAACTTGAGAATTAACTCGATCTGATCAATTTTGAACGCTGGTGCGTCTTGGGTGTAGTGGAACGTAATTCCAACGGTGCCAGTTTGAAGCCGCATTGTTGCACAAGAAAAGCTTGTATTGGAAAGACGTTCCGTTGAGGTAGAATGTTGGAGACTTGATTCATCCGATTTCCCAGACGGAAGCAATGACTGTCATGACCCCGGAAAGGCTCAGTAGAGCTTTTATCAGACATGACCTTTTAAAGCTGTATCATATTTTAAAGGTAGGTTTGGATTATTGTATAAATTTGGCCGGTGTGTATGGAAAGATTTGTGCGGTATTATTTTTCTGGCCATAAATTTGACCCAAACGGGGAATACCTTTCAAGGAGGGCTCACCCCTTAGAAGTAAGCCCTTAATACTAGCGGAAGACTCCTGATCTACGGAACTGGAGCAGCCCCCAGATATCCTTCCAAAGATCATATCGAATTCTACAATGACCCTACACTCATCACTCATTAAATGTAAAAAAAAGGGAAATAAGAGAATCGAGTAACGAAGGAAATAGAGGTGGTGTTCGTGGTGTAATTAAACCAAAGGTGACACCAAACTTCACGCTCATTTAGGAACACAGTTAAAAGCGGTGGCTTAATCGACTAGCAACAGTCGTGGTGTCTGATGAGACCTTACAAAGAGTTAATCAAAGCAAGGTCGCCTTTGCTCTACCGAGATGAAACATTTCCGTGGCTTGACTGAACACCCTGGGGAATCTCAAAATTTCTCACTTCTGTAAATGACTGACCACACTATTATTAAATTCTTATTATTATTATATTATTATTATTATTACATATTAATATTATTATTATATTAATATTTCTATTAAATTATAATTATTATTATTTTTTATTATTATTATTATATTATAATTATATTATTATTATATCATAGTTAATTATATTATTATTATTATAATTATTTTATTATTAGTAGTTTGATTATTATTATTATTATTATTATTATTATTATTATTAGGTTCATGTGGAAACACTTAAGCTGGTAAGTCCTATTTCAGTCACTAAACTTGGAACGAAGGGAAATCAAAGGAGATGCTGCAAAACCAATGAAAGATTGGTTTTCTGTTCCCTTGATCAAGGCTCCTCACCTAGCATCCAAGGAACTATCTCAAGGAAGACTGACTCAGCAAGGAAGTAAAGTGAGCTGTGATCGCGGCCATAAGGGTCGAAACATTCATGGTGAATGCAGAAAGCGTGAGAGTGCAGAAATGCGTAGACCATGGAATATTTCCGTTGGCTGACGCCTGACAGGTGATTCCTATCGTGGCCACCTTTCAGCTGGTGGACCTCTGTGAGCTTAACAGAGGCTGCTCAATGCAGCCCCAGCGAGGTGTTCCAAGAATCCACTTTTGAACTGTGAGTGATGTGTGGGAATTGTCGACCGGACTCAGCATGGGAAATGGAATCACTCCGGTACAAGAAGCTTCATGCTGGGTTCGAAACTTTAAGCATCAACTATCAGTGTTATTCACACTTCCTGTTCAATCTAGAATCCTTACAGGATAGGAAGAAAACCACATTTATTAGATAATATCTTTCGCTACTTTGTGGCAGAAACAATTCTCTAATAAATGACTGATCTATACTTGTCTTTTTTCTCATCTTGTCGCAATCGCCATACCTTTTTTCACTGGCAGGATAACGAAAGAGAGTAAAATGTGAGTTTTCTCGAGGTATTTCTTCAAATGTTTGGCCCAGGTTTGGTAAAATGGAAAACTTAATGAGAAATTGCAAACAGTTTCTTATGTTCGTGACTGAATCGCTGTGGCAGCTTGACCTTTCAACATTTATTAAGAGATGTTTAGACTTTTATAATCAAAAAATATAAATCAGAAGACTCGAAGCCAGCAAATTAAAAACAGACAATACAACCAACACAACACATAACACACACACACACACAACACACACACACACACACACACACACCACACACACACACACACACACACACAGTGGTGACACACACACACACACACACAACACACAACATACACACACACAACACGACACACCACACACAAACACACACTGTAATATATATATATAAATAAGTATATATAATAGTATATATATATATATATATATATATAATATATATAAATATATAATATATTATATATTGTATTTTATTATTATCACACTCTTGGTCCGTAGAAAATTACCAGACACACCAAGGCAGGGTGGCCCCGAAAAAGAAAAAACTTTCACCATCATTCACCCAGCACAGTCTTGCCAGAAGGGTGCTTTACACTACAGTTTTTTAAACTGCAAACATTTAGCACCCCGCTCCTTTTCAGAGTGCAGGCACTGTCTTTCCCATCTCCAGACAAAGTTCCTGCGCTGCCGGTTTCGCCTGAATCCCTTCATAAATGTTCCTTTGCTTCACACTCCAACATCACGTCAAGGATTAAAAACCTTTGTCTCCATTCACTCCTATCAAACACGCTCACAACGCATGCCTGCTGGAAGTCCCAAGCCCCTCGCACACAAAACCCTCCTTTTACCCCCCCCCCAACCTTCTCCTAGCCGAACCCCTACCCCGCCTTCCTTCCACTACAGACTGATACCACTTTTGAAGTCAATCTGTTTTTCGCTCCATTTTCTCTCTACATGTCCGACCACCCTCAACAACCCTTCACTCAGCCCTCTGGACAACAGTTTTTGGTAATCCCGCACCTCCTCCTAACTTCCAAACCTACGAATTCTCTGCATTATATTCACACCACACATTGCCCTCAGACAATTACATCTCCTACTCCTCCAGCCTTCTCCTCTCGCTGCAACCATTCATCACCCACGCTTCACACCCATATAAAGCGTTGGTAAAACTATACTCTCATACATCCCCTCTTTGCTCCAAGGACAAAGTTCTTTGTCTCCACAGAACTATCCTAAGTGCACCACTCACACCTTTTTCCCTCATCAATTCTATGGATTCACCCTCATCTTTCATAGACCATCCGCTAACACGTCCACTCCCAATATCTGAATATGTTCACGCTCTCCATACTCTCTCCTCCAAATCTGATATCCACTCTTTCATCACCTAATCTTTTTTGTTATCCTCATATACCTTACTCTTTTCTGTATTCACCCTTTATTTTTCTTCTTTTGCACACCCTACCAAATTCCATCCACCAATCTCTGCAACTTCTCTTCAGAATCTCTCCAAGAGCACAGTGTCAATCATCAAAGAGCAGCTGTGATACCTCCCACTTTTTGGTGTGTGGATTATCTTTAACTCCACGCCTTCTTCCAAGAACCATCGCATTTACTCTCTTACAACGCCCATTCTATCAATTAATTTTAAACAACCACGGTGACATCAACACATCCTTGTAGTCTAAGGCCTACTTTTTACTGGGAAAAAATTTCCCACTCTTTCCTACATACTCTAACTTGACCTCACTATCCTCGTAAAAACTCTTCACTGCTTTCAGTAACTACCTCCTACAACATACACTGTACATCTGCACATTGCCCCCCCCCTATCCACCCTGGTCAGAACGCCCTTTTTTTCCAAATCCATAAAATGCCACAAAGACTCTTAGCCTATCTAATACTGTTCACAGGTTATATTTTCACTGTAACACCTGGTCCACACACCCCCTACCTTCCTAAAGCCTCCTAGATCATGACTGCCTATCCTATTCTCCCTGTCTTACTCTTAAATTCTTTCCAATTATAACTGCTAAATACCATACACTTTAACCAGGTATCCTCAACAGACTTATCCCCCTATACTTTTGCACTCTCTTTTATCCCCACGGGCCCAGAGTGCTCCCCCTTTGCCTTTATACTAAAGGAACTATTGCATGCTCTCTTCGTTGGCCAATCCCTAGGTACCTTACCCTCTTTCCATACATAAATTAAATAATTGCACCAACCACTCCAAAAACTATATCCCCCACCTGCCTTTTAACATTTCTATCTTTATCCCAACAATCCCAGCTGCCTTACCCCCTTTCATTTTTACCTAACTGCCTCACGAACTTCCCCACACTCACAACTGGCTCTTCCTCACTCCTACAAGATGTTATTTCCCTCCTTCCCTATACACGAAATCACAGCTTACCTAATCTACATCAACATTTAACAATTCCTCAAAATATTCCCTCCCATCTTCCCAATACCTCTAACATCTCCATTTAATAACTCTCCTCTCCTATTTTAAACTGACAAATTCATTTGTTCTCAGGCTTCTAAACTTGTTAATCTCACTCAAAACTTTTCTTATTTCCACAAAAATTTGTTGATAACAACTCACCCACTCTCTCATTTGCCTCTCTTTTTACATTGCTTCACCACTCTTCTTTTAACCCTCTCTTATCTCCATATAACTTCCTTCCTTGCACACTACGACTTTGTAAAAAACTGCTCATATGCTAACTTTTTCTACCTAACTACTCTCTTTACATCATCATTCCACCAAGCGCTCCCTCTTCCCCCGCCAGCACCCCACTTCCTGTAAACCACAAACTTGCTGCTGAACACTCTAACACTACATTTTTAAACCACCCCATACCGTCTTCGACCCCATTGCCTAGGCTCCTCATTAGACCCATCTATCCCTCCAATAGCTGTTTAATAATCTTACCCTAACTGCCTCCTCTTTTAGTTTATAAACCTTCAACGCTCTCTCTTTCCTCCCTGATGCTTCTATTCTCCTTGTATTCCATCTACCTTTTACCTCAGTGTAGCAACAACTAGAAAGTGATTCTGATAATATCTGTGGCCCCTCTATAAACGTGTACATCCTGAAGTCCTACCAACAGTTCCTTTTATTTACCAATACTTAATCCAACAAACTACTGGTCATTTCGCCTACATCATATCTTGTTATACTATTTATCCTATTTTTTCTTAAAATATGTATTACCTTTAACTAAACCCTTTCTATACAAAGTTCAATCAAAGGGCTCCCATTATCTTTCACCTGGCACCCCCAAACTTACTACCAACCCTCCTAAAAGTTTCTCCCACTTTAGCATTCAGGTCCCCTACCACAATATACTCCTCACTGTGTTCAAAGCTCCTATAACATTCACTTAAACATCTCCCAAAATCTCCTCTCTCTCCTCTGCATTCTCTCTCTCCACAGGTGCATCACGCTTATTATGACCCAATTCTCGGCACCAACCTTTACTTTAATCCCACATAATTCTTGAATTAACACATTCATATTCTCTTTGTCTCCTTCCATAACTGAATCATTAAACATTACTGCATGACCCCTTCATTTGCTCTAACCATCTCTCAGATACTCCAGATTTTAATACCCCGATTATTTCCCCTCCGCTTCCTTCACCCTTCCGCGTCCCCTTCCTTCTTCCTCCCTCCCCTCCTTCCCCCCTTCCTTCCCTCCATTTTCCCCACTAATTTTCGCTTCCCTTTTCCTTTCCTCCCCCCTTCCCCCTTCCCTTCCTCTCCCCCCTTCCACTTCTCTTTTCTTTCCTTCCCTTCCTTCCATTCCCTCCCTTCCCCCTTCCCCCACTCCCTCCTCCGCTTTTCCTTTCCGTTCCCATGCCACCCTTCTTCCCCTCCCCATTCCCTATCCCCCTTTCTTCCTCCTATTTCCCCCTTATCCTTCACTTTCGCCCCCGCCTCCTTCCCCTTTCCCCCTCACCCCTCATTTCCTTCCCCCTTCCTCTCCTTTTCCCCCCCCCCCCTTACCTCCATTCCCATCCCCCCTTCCCCCTTCCCCGCTTCCTTCCTTTCCATTTCGCTCCTTCCTTTCCATTTTCCCATCCCCTCCTTCCCCCATCCTTCTCTTCACTCCCCCCCTTCCCCCCTCCCTTCCTATCGTACTCCTTCCCCTCCTTCCGTCTCCCCCCCTTCCTCCGATTTCCCCAGTTTCCTTCCTCTACTTCCTTCCCCCTTCCCCGCCCCTCCCTTCCTTCCTTCCCCTTCGCCCATACCCCCCCTTTCCCTTCCTCCTTCCCTTTCCTTCCCTTCCTTCCTCCCCATTTCCACCGCTTTCCTTCCTTTCCTTCCTTTCCCCTCCCTATCCCCCCTTTCCTCCTCTTCCTTCCAATTTTCCTTTATTTCCTCGCCCTCTTCCTCCTCCTCCTTTCCTCCCTCCTTCCTCCTCCCCACCCCCCCCCCTTTCCCACTTCCCCCCCCCTTCCCTTCCCCCTCCCTACCCCCCTTTCCTCCTTTCCTTCCTCCCCCTCCGCTCCCTTCCTTCCTCCTCCCGGCTTGCCTTCCTCCCTTCCCATTTCCCCCTCACTCCCTTTCCTTTTCCCTCCCATTGTCCCCGACCTTCGCCATTTCCTTCGCTCCCCCCCCGCTTCCCCCCCCTCCCATTTCCCCCCCCTTCCCCCCTTCCCTCCGCCTCCAATTTTCCTATCCGCTCCTACCACAACAACAACAACCAACACAAGATCCACCAACAACAACAACCACCACCACCACCACCAACAACAACAACAACAACAACAACAACAACAACCAACAACAACCAACGACAGCCACCAACTTCAACAACACCACCACCACCACCAACAACATCAACAACACCAACACATTCCCCCAACAACAACAACCCGCACCCACCACCACCACCAACAAAACAACAACAACAACAACAACAACAACAACAACCAACACCGCCACCAACAACAACAACCACCACCACCACCAACAACAACAACAACAGGCAACAACAACAACCACTACAACAACACCACCACCTACAACAACACCAACAACAACCAACACACCACCAACAACAACAACCACCCAACAACCAACACAGCCACCTGCTTGTCACCGTCTGCCGAACTTGCAACTCACGCAACTTACTCTTCTGAGACACAAGCAGTAACTGACGATGCAGCCAGACAGGTGTCCTAAACTTCAGTTGATATTTAATAATCCCGGGGAAGCCATAAAACCCGTATGGGTGGGTGCAGATCTCATGCTGGCTTTTTCCCCAGGGAGAATCTCCAGATTTATTCCCTGAGAACGTTATTCTCCACTTCAAAGACTGTGGATCTCCACCCATCAGAACTATAAAATGTGGAAACAGTTCTCTAAGTTTTATACACGTATCTAAATCTATCTATAATCTATATCTATCAGTATTATATATATATTTAAATATATATATCTATATATATATAAATATAATATATATTATATATGATATATAATATATATATATATATATATATATATAATATATATTTATATATATATATATAAAATATATAATATATATATATTATTAGTGCAAAACAAACCATCTCTTGATAGAACAGAAAATTCCAAGCCGCTTTCGTGACTAATCCCATTATCAAGAACTTGATAATGTGAGTATCACGAAAGCGCTTGGAATTTCGCTATTCTTTCAAGAGAGGTTGTTTTGCATATTGTTGAAATCACACCTGTTTACTGTGATCTTATTCCATATATATAATATATATATAAGATATATAAATATAATAATATATATATATATATATAAAGATATATATATAATATATATATATATAGATATATAGATATATATATAGCAATGTATATATATAAATATGTATAGATATACATATATAATGCTTTCAGGATCTACAACAATTTTTAACGCACGCAGATTGTTTCTCCGTTTATATATTTGCATGCAAATCTCTCTTTGACATCCCCCCCCCCCCCCCCCCCCCCCCCCCCCCCCCCCCCCCCCCCCCCCCCCCCCCCCCCCCCCCCCCCCCCCCCCCCCCCCCCCCCCCCCCCCCCCCCCCCCCCCCCCCCCCCCCCCCCCCCCCCCCCCCCCCCCCCCCCCCCCCCCCCCCCCCCCCCCCCCCCCCCCCCCCCCCCCCCCCCCCCCCCCCCCCCCCCCCCCCCCCCCCCCCCCCCCCCCCCCCCCCCCCCCCCCCCCCCCCCCCCCCCCCCCCCCCCCCCCCCCCCCCCCCCCCCCCCCCCCCCCCCCCCCCCCCCCCCCCCCCCCCCCCCCCCCCCCCCCCCCCCCCCCCCCCCCCCCCCCCCCCCCCCCCCCCCCCCCCCCCCCCCCCCCCCCCCCCCCCCCCCCCCCCCCCCCCCCCCCCCCCCCCCCCCCCCCCCCCCCCCCCCCCCCCCCCCCCCCCCCCCCCCCCCCCCCCCCCCCCCCCCCCCCCCCCCCCCCCCCCCTTTTTTTTTTTTTTTTTTTTTTTTTTTTTTTTTTTTTTTTTTTTTTTTTTTTTTTTTTTTTTTTTTTTTTTTTTTTTTTTTTTTTTTTTTTTTTTTTTTTTTTTTTTTTTTTTTTTTTTTTTTTTTTTTTTTTTTTTTTTTTTTTTTTTTTTTTTTTTTTTTTTTTTTTTTTTTTTTTTTTTTTTTTCCCCCTCCCCCTTCCCCTCCCTTCCCCCCCCCTTTCCCCCCCTTTTCCTCCCCTTCCCCCCCCCCTTTTTCCCCCTGTCCTCCCCCCCCCTCCCCCCCTTCCCCCCCCTTTCTTTCCCCCCCCCCTTCTTCCCCCCTTCCTTTCCCCCC
>NC_069413.1:70735828-70773176 GCF_026875155.1 Cherax quadricarinatus | reverse complement strand
TTTGACACCCCTGCTTTTCATTGGGGGATGGTGCATCGTCTGCAAGTCTTTGCTTTCGTAGTGAGTGATTTTCGTGTGCAAGTTCTGGTACTAGTCCCTCTAGGATTTTCCAGGTGTATATAATCATGTATCTCTCCCTCCTGCGTTCCAGGGAATACAGGTTTAGAAACCTCAAGCGCTCCCAATAATTGAGGTGTTTTATCTCCGTTATGCGCGCCGTGAAAGTTCTCTGTACATTTTCTAGGTCAGCAATTTCACCTGCCTTGAAAGGTGCTGTTAGTGTGCAGCAATATTCCAGCCTAGATAGAACAAGTGACCTGAAGAGTGTCATCATGGGCTTGGCCTCCCTAGTTTTAAGCTTAGCTAGTCAATGGTCACTTGACGGTGCCCCGTGGCTTGGTTGACAATGCTCTTGCCTCACACTCACTGTCCAGGGTTGAATCCCCAACATGGGTAGAAACACTGGATATGTTTCCTTACACCTGCTGTCAGTGTTCACCTAGCAGTCAGTAGGTACCTGGGTGTTAGTTACCTTACACCTGCTGTCAGTGTTCACCTAGCAGTAAGTAGGTACCTGGGTGTTAGTTACACCTGCTGTCAGTGTTCACCTAGCAGTAAGTAGGTGCCTGGGTGTTAGTTACACCTGCTGTCAGTGTTCACCTAGCAGTAAGTAGGTGCCTGGGTGTTAGTTACACCTGCTGTCAGTGTTCACCTAGCAGTAAGTAGGTACCTGGGTGTTAGTGGACTGGTGTGGGTGGCATCCTGGGGGACAAAATTAACCTAAGTTGTGGGAAATGCTCTACATAACCAGGAACTTTCTATATAGTATGTCATTGTTGTGAGCTATGGTCTGTATAAGTTGTACCATCTACTGGTAGAAATAAACATTATTATTATTATTATTATTATTATTATTATTATTATTATTATTATTATACTCTGCAGGTGATGCTAGCACTGACTGCCATGTTTGTTCTTGGCTCGACTTCCTGGGCCCTCGAGTCTGACCTGATTCGTCAGATTGAAAGCAGGTCAGGTCACATACTTGGATTTTGGGATTCATTTTAGTGGTGGACTCCTAAATCATTGTATACATTGTTTCATTGTTGCTTATTTCTATAATCTTTATACAGTTCCACTGGTACCTTATTATTTAAGCTACCTATCTACCTTTGTTTTCATTTCTCAGTATCTGATACCATGCTGGGAATATTGTATTAGTTGTTTCTGTTAATGTCTGTAATGGCATACACAGTGGACCTCCGCTTTACGATCACCTCCCAATGCGACCCATTATGTAAGTGTATTTATGTAAGTGCGTTTGTACGTGTATGTTTTGGGGTCTGAAATCGACTAATCTAATTCACAATATTCCTTATGGGAACAAATTCATTCAGTACCTTCACCTGAACATACTTCTGGAATGAATTAATATCGTAAACTGGGGGTCCACTGTACTTGTTTGTGTGTGTGTACATGTATATCATACAATACAACTTTATATATCTTCTGTGTATATAAAATGTAGTTTACATGTAATGAATTATTGTTAAGCATAAAAGAAAGCCACTAGTATGCTGTGCATTTCAGGCAGACTAATACAGGTACAACATCGATTCTCCAGACACTGATGGTCTGGATTATTATTATTATAATCAAGGGGGAAGCGCTAAACCCGGAGGATTATACAGCGCCTGGGGGGGGGGATGTGGAAGGCATTCAGGCTTAATTCGGGGAAGTGGAGCACAGATCCAATTCCCTAAATCAAGAGCCCCTCACCAACATCAAGGAACCTTCCTTGAGGGGTAATGGTCTGGAACCATACAAATTTATAAGCAGGAACTTGAAATTCCCGCGGCAGTGTATTTACCACCAAACTGTACGTCACTTATCCAACACCAATATCAAGGAATACTGGGGCTCTCGAAAGGCAAAAAAAATAAAAATCCAAAGGGTTTGGAAAAAAGGTCGGGAAAAAAACTGATGTTGTATCTTCTAATGCTGAAGACTACTTATACTTAAAAACTAGAAATGGGTTAGTAATGTGTGTGTATTGTACGGACAGAGACAGAAGGGCAGACCTGGGGGAGAAAGGGAGAGACTGTCCTGTGTGGGCAAGGCTGCGAAAAAAACCCCTGGACCCCCATCGTTGCGGGGCGTTACCCCCGGCCCCCGGGCGCACCACGCCCGCCCCATACCCCCATATCTTAAGCCCCGCAAGGACTTGTCTGCAAGTTCAGGTGGGGTTTTGTACATATTTTAGTAAAAATAAACTTAAGTAAGTGGGCCCCCATATCCGGGATTTTTACCTGGTTTCATTATCCAATTTTTTATTTAGCCCAAAAATAAAACTTTATTTTGTTAAATAATGGCCCAAAGAACAAAAGTTGGCTGGCAGTTCTTAAGCTGTGAAGTGTTTCCCTCAGTAAAAAGAGTGATAATCCCAGATTATTTTGATAAAATTATCAAATTAAAATTTTTCGTAGGGGGTGTCTGTATTTGCGGCTTATTTGAGGTACATCTTTTTCCATAAAATTTCCCAAAAAAAAACCCCGTCGTGAGGGAGCTGAAGTTTTGGGGGGGTGGGGGGGGCTGTAGCCTCCCCAGTTATGTTCGATTTTCCGAGCCATTGAAGTGAAACAATCTTTAAGCTGCGTCTTATAATCCAAAATGTAATATGAAAGGGGGAAAAAGCTTGTATCGCCTCTCCTCATTTAACGACAGGTTCCGTTTCCCGAGACAATGTTGTTAAATGAATTTGTTGCTAAGTAAGGGGCATACTATAATGGTAGTGAAATTTTTGTCGAGCACCTTTATATTGTTTTAATGTCACCTTTCACCCTTAAAACAGTGTGTACTGTATATTAAAAAACAAATACGGGAAAAAGCTCTACATACAATATTTAGGATGAATACTGGTCAAGAGCCCCTCATAAGTCCGGGCATTGGTAAACGAGTATTCAAAGTGGGGAGGCTGTATAAGTTTGCTACTATCCATGGTTTCACATTCCACAGTGGGCTTGAAAATTTCCCTGTGGATATTGGGGAACTACTATACAGTGGACCCCGGGGTTAAAGATTTTAATCCGTGCAAGGGGCTCTGTTTCAAATAAAGTTATGCGAATTAATTTTCCCTAAGAAATAAGGAAATAAAAATTTAAACCGTGCAAGACGCCCAAAAATATGAAAAAAAAATTTTTTTTCCCCATGAAAGTTAATTTTAATACACACAAACTGAAAAAGGCATGCACAATTACATGACACTTACTTTTTTGAAGATCTGGTGATGATTGATGGGATGGGAGGAGGGGAGAGCATTATCTTCTTACTGTTTAGAAGGGGAATCCCCTTCCATTAGGACTTGAGGTAGCAAGTCCTTTTCTGGGGTTACTTCCCTTCTTCTTTTAATGCCACTAGGACCAGCTTCAGAGTCACTGGACCTCTGTCGCACAACAAATCTGTCCATAGAGCTCTGTACCTCCCGTTTCTTCAAGACTTTCCTAAAATGGGCCATAACATTGTCATTGAAATAGTCACAAGCACGGCTTGCAACAGCTGTGTCAGGGTGATTTTCATCTATAAAGGTTTGCAGTTCAAACCACTCTGCACACATTTCCTTAATCTTTGAAGTAGGCACAATGGATTCCACAACTGGCATAGGCTTCTTCAGGGTTAGCCCCAAACCCTTCAAAATCTTTCTTAATTTCCATACTAATTCTCACCCTTTTTACCACAGGGTTGGCACTAGAAGCTTTCTTGGGGCCCATGGTCACTTATTTTCCAGAAACACCACCGAAAACACTGTAATAATACGAAATATTCCGAGTGTATGCTTGGATGTTACCGCGGAGGCTGGCTGGTAAACAATGGGACGGCCGGCACATGTGAGGGCACATTGGACGCGTCTCGGACGAAAATCGGTATGCGGGTTTTTAATCGGTATGCGGGGCAAAAATTTTGCGATAAAAGTAATCGTTATGCGGAAAAATCGCTATGCGATGCCATCGTTATGCGGGGGTCCACTGTATTTCTTCTTTCTTTTTGGGTCACCCTGCAATGGTGGGAGATGGCCGGTGTGTTAGAAAAAAAAGCATTGCCATCAGATCACATAATCAGTGTCAAGGGTTTGATCCCCGGCAGGTTCGGAAACAATGGGCATACATGTATTTCCTTATATAGTGGACCCCCGGCTCACGAAGCCATCGGTATCCGAAAAATCCGGTATCCAAAGAATTATATCACAAAAAATTTCCCTGGGTTTCCCCGTTATAAAAACCCAACCCCGGTATGCCGAACGATTCGTACGGATTGTCAGTTTTTACAACCAGAGTTGCCGATCTACGGATACATTGGACTTCTATGTTTCCCATTTATAAACGTTTTTGGGCTTTTTTTTTGCAAATAAGTCACCATGGGCCCAAGAAAGCTTCTAGTCCCAAAAACCATCGAGACCAAGGGTGCTAATACATTAAAATTTAAAGGAAAATGTGTGCAAAGTGGTTGAAGTGCAAACCCTTTTTTAAATAAAAAATCCCCCTGACACGTACTGCAAACCGGTTGGCAACCTGTACACTGACAATGTTGTGAACCATTTTAAGAAAGTCATAAGGAACGAGAGGTACAGGTCTCATGGACAGATTTGTTGTGTGACAGATTTCCATGACTCTAAAGTGGTCCTAGGGGCATTAAAAAAAAGGGAAAAAACCCCGGAAAAACTTGCTCCCTCAATCCTAATGGGGGGGTTCCCCCTTCTAAACATTAAAAACTTCGACACTCCCCCCTTCCCATTCCATCAATCACCAGATTTTCATTAAAGGTAAGTGTCAATTTATTCTATTGTGATTATTCTTTTGTTTATTATTGTTATTGTAATTTTTATATTTCTTTAAATTTAAATATATCATGTGGAAAAAGTTTTTTTCGTATTTTTTGGGGGTTTGAGGGGGTTAAATTTTATTCATTATTTTTAGGGGGAAATTGATCGCTTTCTGAAAATTTTTGGTGTACGATGAGTCTCGGGAAAAGGGTTTTAATATCGAAGGGGGGGTCCATGTACTGGGGGCACCTGTTCCGTCCCTTTTTTGAAATCTGAGGTCAGTTAGCCAGCATTAGCCTAATAAGGGGGCCCCCGGTTACGAATTAACCGTTCCTGGAGCTCATCGTATCCAAAATTACGGAAGGCGTTTTAATTTTTTCCCCATAAGAAAAAAGGGGAAACAAATTAATCCGTGAAAAGAACCCAAAAGTAGAAAAAAAAGTTTTACCACATAAAAATATTAAGTTTAAATGCAATGAAAAAATTAAACAAAACAACAATAACAATAGAAAATAAATAGAATAATTGAATTTATCTTTACTGAAGATCGGGGTGATGTTGATGGGATGGGGGAGGGGGTGTGTGGATGGTTTTAGTGTTTAGAAGGGGAACCCCCCTTCCATTAGGACTTGAGGGTAGCAAGCCCTTTTTCCAGGGTTTTTTCCCTTTTCTTTTTAATGCCCTGGGGCCAGTTTTGAGAGTCACTGGCCTCTGCACAAAACAAATCTGTCCATAGGACCTGTACCTTCCTTTCCTTTTACGTTTTCAAAAAAGGGCCAAAACATTGTCATTGAATAGCTGTGTTAGGGTTTTTAAAATCCATAAAGTTTTGCAGTTCAACCCACTTTGCACCTTTTCCTTTAATTTTAAAAGTAGGCACAAGGGAGTCCAAACGGGATAGGTTTCTCAGGGTTAGCCCCAAACCCTTCAAAATTTTTTTGTAATTTCCATACAAATTCTCACCCTTTTTTACCACAGGGTTGCACTGAAGCTTTTTTTGGGCCCATGATATTTTTTTGCAGAAACAACACCGAAAACTGAAAAATGGAATGTCCCCGTGTTGCTTAGTGCACGCCATGGCGGGGTTGAAAAACACTAGCACACACGGGCAGTTAGGCCCACGTGGTGGTCCGGGCGAATCCATGGGGCAGATTTTTTTACGAGTGGGGAGGAAAAATTTTTTTGCTTAAAATGTATCGTAATCGGATTTAACATTACCAATCCCATCGTATGCCGGGGATCCCTGTAACGATTTCTCTAAAATTAGTTTAACTTTTCTTTATGCCCCATCCACCCTGTGAGTGTTTTTTTTGAAAAAAAAAAAAAAAAAACATTTTTAAAAATTTAAATCATGGTTACAGATACAGGGGGGCGGGGACGTGTCGGGGGGGGGAGAAAACACTTATAAGAGCAGAAACAGAGTGAAGAGAGTGAGGAAGTTCTGGTAAACCCTTTCCCTGATATCATCCGACCAGTCCAGCCACTGACATGGCACCAAGTGTCCAGGACAGGCATGTCCATTCTGATACAGGTCAGTAGACACATTGCAACGTTGGGTATGTTTATTGTAGCTTTCACCATCCAGTGGCTTTATAAATACAATTAAAGGGAATAATTGAAGATAAAACATATACAAAACGAAAAGTCCCCCAGCTTTGTATTTTGGTGTGAAAACAGTAGTTAACTACAGTGGACCCCCGCTTAACGCCCTCCAAATGCGCCCAAATTATGTAAGTGTTTTTATGTAATCGGGGTATTATTTTTTGGGGGTCTGAAGGGATAATCTACTTCAAAATATTCCTTAGGGGAAACAAATTCGGTCATTTAGGGCCCCTGAACAACTAAGGGAATAAAAAAATTCTTAACCGGGGGTCCCCCTATCATGCTCTTCACACCAAATTTCCCAAGGGTTTGAGGGATGATTACCTCATTTTTGTATTGTTTTTCCCAATTTATCCCTTAATTTGTTTTGATAAACCCACTGGATGGTTGAAACGCTACAATAAATATCCCCTATGTTGCCCTTTTAATTTTTTGTCGTTTGTATACCATTCATGTACAACAGGATGTTGCCCTGTTCAGCAACTAAGGGGAATACAGAGTGATTCTATACCAAGCAGGGGAAGATGGGGGGGTGATTTTTTGTGTTTGATTCAAAACTGTATTAAAGGTGACAGTTTCTTTGTTTTGTTTGAAGGTGATCATCTCTTAATTTGGCTAGGGTATTCAGTAATTTGGCTTTGTTTGAAGGTGATCATCCCTTGTTTTGTTTGGGGTGATCAGTCCCTGCTTTGATTGGAGGTGATCGTTCCTTGCTTTGATTGGAGGTGATCACCCCTTGCTTTGTTTGGGGGTGATCAGTCCCCTTGTTTTGATTGGGGGTGATCGTCCTTTAATTTGGGGCTAAAAGGTATTCAGTAATTTTTGGGTTGATTAATAATTCCCGTCAAGTTCCCACACCATTTTTTGAAGTCCCCCGTACAAATTTTCCTCTGTATTTAATAAGAAAGACTGATGCCCCGGGTGCAAAATTTTGCAATAAAATAGTGGTTTTTGTACTTTCATTTATTCATCAAATTTCTCTGGCCAAAATTTTTCCCTTTTCATAAACATTTCCCAATCTAATTCTACTCTCTTCTTGTTTTTCCAAAACGGGGTCTCCCTTTCTAAGCGTCCACCGGGCCAACTTTTCGGACTACCGGGGGTCAGGGACCATCAGGGCCCCGGCACTTAAACCCCCCCGGGGACGCAGGGGTTCATCTCCATCACCGCCGAGTGCTGCAACCACCACCCGCTGACCTGGGGGATATGGGTATTTACCGGTTAGGGGGGAGGCGTTTTTTACCCATTTTTGCATGAAAAACCTCTTATTTTCCAATTATTTAGACATTTGATTTGGGGACTTGTTAAACAAAAAAGGGGGGGAAACGTTCATTAAAAACCTTGTTAATCGACCTAAAAAATTTTTTTTTTTAAAATTAAGGGAAAAATTCTAAATTTAAGAAAATTCTTTAAACAAAAATAAAAGTTCAAAAATTCAAATTTTTTAAAACCCAGAATTCCTAAACAATTTTGAATTAATGAAAAATTTCTGATTTAAAAAAAAATTATAAAACAACAAAAAAATTGTTAAAAATAAATTTTTTAAAAAACAAAAACAACCAAAAAAAAAATTTAAACAAAAAACCAAAAACAAAAATTCTAAAATCTAGCATTTAACCTATGAACCAAAAATTAAAATTTCCCCCAGGGGGGCTGCCAAAATAGCGGGAAAATTTTGCATCTAACAAACTTTGCCATGCTCCGAATGCTCCCCATCACAACTTCGTTCAGAAAAAAAAACCATAAAATTGAAAATTGCTCTCCTTTACACAGTTTGTGGCCCCCCCACAACCTCAGTCAACCTTCAACTTTCAGGAAGGGGAAATTTATTAGCTCACAAATCACAAAAAATTTTTATTATGGGGAGACCCTGTGGGTTTAGTGCTTTTTTGTTTTTTTAAAATTTTACTGGGGGAAACACTAAACCATCGGGGGCATAAACCTGGGGAATGGAGGGGGGAATCAGGTTTGTTTCAAGGAAGGGAGGATAGGGCCCAAAACGGACCTTTTTAAAAAATATAATTTTAAAATTTTTTTCTTTAATTGCTGCAGTATTTAAAACATATCAATTTTTTTTTTTTATTTTTTTTTTATTTTTATTTTTTTGTTGGGGGTAACAATGAGAACTGGGGTCATCACATCGCAGTTTTTATGATTCGTGGGGAAAAAGATAAACCCGTGGGGGGATGTAATCCGGAGGGTGGGGGGGTAATCAGGTTCGATCCCCGAAAGGGTAGTTCCAATTTCCTTTTTTCAAAAAGCCCCTTTGAAGGATGGTGTTTTTGAGGGAAAATCGAAAAGGCTGATGCATCTTATTCCTTCATAATCACTTGAAGAAACGTCACGTAAGCTCCCCTTTTTCTATGTTGGGGTTTTTTGTGTTATGTGTTTTAAAAAAATGTTAGTTAATGTTGGAGTTTTAAAACTGTAGTGAAAACCCTTTGGCAAAGGGGCGGAAAAGTTTAAAAAGATGGTGAAAGTTTTTTTTTTTGGGCACCCCGCTGGGGGAATGACCAGGTGAATAAAAAAAAAAAAATATTTATGTTTAGATGTATGATTATAGGGTTTGCGTTTGTTTTGAATGTGAGAAAACAAATTGGATGCGTGTCGGCAAACCTCAAAGAAAGTGATTGAAAAAATGAGGGAATGGTTTTTTTCTGTTTGCCCCTTTTTAAAAGATGGGCTGAAGAAGGGGGGGGGATTTTTTCGGGGAATGTAGTATCGGCAATCTGGTATAAGTGATGGGGTGAATGATGATGAAAATGTTTCTTCTTTTTTTTTGGGGGGGAGACGGAATTTGTTGAAAAAAAAAAAACGTGTGTAATAGGGAAGCTAAGCATGCAAGGGTATTACATTTTTGGGGAAAAAGAAGAGGTTTTTATTGGGGAAAATAGGTAATGCAATTTCTGGGAACAAGAGCTCCACTTCCAAAATTTTCCCCAGTCAAAAACTGGTAATGTTGGTAAGGGGAGTCGGAACCCCCCAATTTAAGGGAAAAGAACTGCATACATGGAAATGGTTTTTGGGGACCGGCACTATGGTCCCTTCCATCCTTTGGTTATTCTGATAGTCTTCATTATGACTTATCTTGAGTTTTTATTGTAATAATAAATCCGAGTTTGTGAAATTAAAAATTTATTTCATTTATCCCAAACAAAATTTCTGAGCCCCTTGATGCTGGATTTGGGGGCTCTTGATTCGTTAGGTGGAGTTACCATACCCTCGGTTTGGCCTTGTTGCCATACAAAAATACTCCGTATTTGTCCAGGGCAGACCCAAAAATCATCAAAAATTTTTCTCTCCCACGTGGGGGGTTACTTTTGTATTTTCCAGCGGGGATTGTGCCTTGTTGTGTTTTGCCCACAGCGCACACCCCAGACTAGCCTGGCCCAAGTGTTGCCCACGTGCTGCACACACCAGGGGTACCCCGGCCCCGAAAGTGTTTGCCCACGTGCTGCACGACACCAGACTAGCCTGGCCCCGGATTGTTTCCCATGTGCACGACACCAGACTAGGCGGGGCCCCAAAGTGCTGCCCCTGCTGCATGACCAACCCGTGGCTGGCCCAGAAAGGCTGCACGACACCCGCTAGCCTGGGGCCCCGAAGGTTTGCCCACGTGCTGCACACACCCGACTGCCTGGCCCAGGATGTGTTACCCACGTGCTGCACGACACCCCACTAGCCTGGCCCAAATTGTTGCCCACGTGCTGCATGACACCGACTAGGCGGCCCAGGATGTGTTGCCCCGTGCTGCATGACACCAGACGCCTGGCCCGGATGTGTTGCCCCGTGTGCACACACCCAAATACCCGTCCAAGGGTGTGTTGCCCACGTCTACACGACACCAGACTAGCCCGGCCCAGGATGGTTGCCCCCGTGCTGCACGACACCAGATAGCCTGGCCCAGAATTTTTTGCCCCCGTGCTGCACGACACCAGCTAGCCTGGGCCCCCGGGTGTGTTGCCCCCGTGCTGCACGACACCAATAACCGGCCCAGGGTGTTGGTGCTGCCACACCAGATTTTGCCTGGGCCCCCGGGTGTTGCCCACGTGCGCACGACACCCGCTAAAAACCCGGCCCAGGGGTGTTGCCCACGTGCTGCACGACCAATTGCCTGGCCCAGGATGTGTTGCCACATGCTGCATGACACCAACTAGCCTGGCTCAGAAGGCTGTGGGGGTCACAAACTGCAGTGAGGGTATCCCTCAGTTTGCACAACTACCACACATAAGACAGTGAAAGTGAGGGAAAATTTGTCCCTCACCTAGAACGAGATACTATAGTGGTGAAAACACTTCTAAACTGAGGGACTGTTTCCTCTCCTCCACTGTCTACTGGGGTATAATAGACAAAATCTTGAAACATGTCAAAGTGTATCAATGGGATGGGTTTAACATTTCCCCCCGATAATTTAAAAAAAAAATATACTTTAAAGAAAATGCATTATGTCCCCCTTTTATAGCTTAGTCTTAATCTGCCTTAAAAATTTCACTAAAATAAAAGCCTTTTTAAAACTCCATCTGAAAGCCCATTTATTTATCAATAACATTTAAAAAAAAGGGTAAAAAGTAATGGGCAAGGGAGTCTATTAAAAGGGTTTCTTGGGTTTCAGAGGACTTTTGCATTCCACCCTACTGTGTTGACCCCTGTAATATTGAGGGGCCAAGAGATGTAATGTTTTGAAAAAAAAATTTTTATGAATCCGATTGCAAATTTTGAAAATGTCTGGGCCCCAGTATCAAATTTTCAATTTTTTTCTAGAGGTATAGTATTCAGCATTACCAATGTCTTGGTGGGTGAAATTGTAGCTGGAAACGCATCTCTTTTATACACGAAAACCCACGTGGAGAAAAAACTCTTCGATTCAAATTGGACCTTAACTAACTAGTTAACCCCTAAAAGGGCCAACAATTAAAGTTCACATGCGCATGTACAAAAGTGATCTAAGTTTTTTTTTTTTCATATTTTTAAATATAACAAAAGTAATCAGTTTTTTTACTACTTTCTTAAATGTTGAAAAAAAGTATAATACTTTGGGGGGGGTTTACGGGTTTAATGGGCCCAGTTGGATGAAAGACAGGTTTCCCTAGTCCGGGGTTTTTTTGTGTATTTTCCCGTCAGTATTTCTTTTTTTTTTTTTCTCATTTGTATGTTAGGGCCCTATGAGTTACTTATGATTTAAAAAGGCTCTGCTACAAAAAACAAAAAGAAGGGAGCAGATATGGTATTCCAAATACAGTGGACCCCGGGTTAACGATATTTTTTTACTCCAGAATTGTTTAGGTCCATATGACCCAATTTATTCCATAAAAATATTGTGAAGTAGATTGTCCATTTCAGACCCCCAAAAAAATACATACAAACCCTTACATAATACATAACATAATTGGGGCATTCGGAGGTAATCTTATGCGGGGGTCCACTGTATAAATAATTTGGATAAAAAAAAATAGGCAATTTTAACTGTTATTTATAGGAAGACAATTTTTTTTACAATGCTTAAAAAACTATAATTTAACAATATTAGAAAAGTTAAAAAAAATAAATTAAACCATTAGGTTATTTGGAAATTTTTTTGGGTTCCTCGTATCAGAAAGACGCCCCGTGGGGAGGAAGGTTCGCAACACCATCGGGCCCAGCCCCTTGTCAACGCCAGAATTTCCCGTAATAAATTTTTTAACTGTGTGTAAAGCCAATGGCAAGGGGCAGTGATGGAGTGAGTGATGATGAAAGTGTTTTTCTTTTTCAGGTCACCCTACCCGGTGGGAAAAGCCGATGTGTTCAAAAAAAAATACAGGCCTCGCCAAAGATGGCATCTATAAGTTTAAATTTAACTAGGATCATTTTTAAACCCAAAATTTTGCCCCATCTAAAGCTAAAAAAAACTCGACTAACGATATTTTTCCGGGTACCATTAATATCGTTAGTCAAGGGTCCATTATACTAAGCTTTTAAATACAAATGACAGTCAGCTCATTACGAGGGAAAAAATAAGTGATTTTTTGTAAAAAAAAGTGCTCCAAAAAAAAAGTATGTGGAAAAGTCTTCTAAGAAAAAAGGGCACTGCAGCCCGCCCTTTTTGGGCCCAAAGCTAGGCAGGTCCAACCCCCCCCCTCACTTGGGAGATGCAATTTTTTTGTTTCATTCACAAAAAAAAAAAAACACACTAAACAGTAGCTTTTATAATGATAAATTTCTTTTTGGGTTCCCCCGGGGGGTAACAGCCCGTTTTTAAAAAAAAAAAAAAAAAAATTACTTATCAAAGTTTTTATGACGTGAATGTGCATCACTATTTCACCATTTATATTAAAATATCGTAAGTAGACCATTGCAAAACGAGGAGCATCAGTATTTCGTTGGTTACTATGTTAGGTAGTTTTATATTTGTATAGCTAAGGGGTCTGGTTGCCCCTGTTTTTTTTTCTTTAAAATTTTTTTCCTCTTGTTCAATAAAACTGTCTGCTTTTCATTAATGAGTGAAAAGGCTCTTGATCCGAGAATTAGAGTACTTCCTAGCTTGAATCAAAAAATTGCTTTCCTCCGTTTTTTAGGGTTTAAAATGCCCGTGCTTTTTACTTCCCTTTGAATAATAACGACGTATACACGAATATTACACAAATACTCAACATTATATTAGCATAATATCTTTGTGTTCAAAACCACATTACTACAAGAAATTGTTCTATCACTAATACTTTCTTTCATTATTATTATTAATATTATTATTATTATTATTATTCTTTCTTTCTTTCAACACACTGGCCGTATCCCACCAAGGCAGGGTGGCCCAAAAGGAAAAACGAACGTTTCTCCTTTTACATTTAGTAAGATATACAGGAGAAGAGGTTACTAGCCCCTTGCTCCTGGCATTTTAGTCGCCTCTTACAACACGCATGGCTTACGGAGGAAGAATTCTGTTCCACTTCCCCATGGAGGATTATTATTATTATTATTATTATTATTATTATTATTATTATTATTACAGTGGACCCCCGGTATTCGATGGCATTGGTATTCGATAAATCCGGTATTCGATGCATTATATCGCAAAAAAATTTCCTCGGTATTCAATTGAAAACCCGGTATTCGATATGATTCGTACGAGACCTGTCCACGTGTGGCCTGAACTGCCCCGTGTGTGCTAGTGTTTACAACCCAGCCAGTGTGCACGCATCTAAGGATACATTTGGTACATTCCATATTATCACTGTTTTCGGTGCTTGTTTCTGCAAAATAAGTCACCATGGGCCTCAAGAAAACTTCTAGTGCCAACCCTGTGGTAAAAAGGGTGAGAATTAGTATGGAAATTAAGAAAGATTTTGAAGGGTTTGGGGCTAACCCTGAGAAGCCTATGCCAGTTGTGGAATCCATTGTGCCTTCTTCAAAAATTAAGGAAATGTGTGCACAGTGGGTTGAACTGCAAACATTTATGGATAGAAATCACCCTAACACAGCTATTGCAATGACAATGTTGTGGCCCATTTTAGACAAATCGTAAAGGAACGGGAGGTACAGGTCTCTATGGACAGATTTGTTGTGCGACAGAGGTCCAATGACTCTCAAGCTGGTCCTAGTGGCATTAAAAGAAGAAGGGAAGTAACCCCGGAAAAGGACTTGCTACCTCAAGTCCTAATGGAAGGGATTCCCCTTCTAAACACTAACACCTCTCCCCACCTTCCATCCCATCAATCATCACCAGATCTTCATTAAAGATAAGTGTCAATTATTTTATTGTTATTGTAATTATTCTATTGCATTAAACTTAATATTTCATGTAGTAAAATTTTTTTTTTCATACTTTTGGGTGTCTTGCACGGATTAATTTGATTTCCATTATTTCTTATGAGGAAAATTGATTCGATTCTCGATATTATCGGTATTCGATGAGCTCTCAGGAACGGATTAATATCGAATACCGGGGGTCCACTGTATTATTATTATTATTATTATTATTGAGTATTCATGAGGAAACATCACCTAGGGAATGGGAGGTAATCAGGTTTGAGCCAATATTAATAATAATATCTTTATTTACTACCAGTACATGTACAAAGTATACAGACCATAGCTGACGTTAATGACATACTACTATATAGAAAGCTGCTTGTTATGCTGAGCATTTCCCGCAAATTAGGTTAATTTTGTTCCCAGGATGCAATCCACGCCAGTCGACTAACACCCAGGTACCTATTTTACTGATGAGTGAACATGGACAGCCAGTGTAAGGAAACACACCCAATGTTTCCACCCTTGACAGGAGTTGAACCCAGACTTCAGTGTTTGAAGCAAGAGCTCTGTCTACCAGGCAGGTAGTTGCTTCAGTTACTTGGATCAAGAACCTTTCACAAGTTTTGGCTCATTCTGTATAAGTATTGAGCAGTGACTTGATAATGTTCCAGGAATGACCAAGGTACGTACTTTTAATTATTCACAGTCGTCACTACAAACCTACGCACTTCTGTATTCACAAGCTTTGATCACTGTAACAGTTTTCTGAAGGTCGACCAGAGTATACATTAACTTTTTTCAATGCACCAGCTGTATCTCACTGAGGCAGGGTGACCTAAACAGAAAAATTAAAGTTTTCTCTTAACAGTTAATAATTTATACTGGAGAAGGGGTTACTAGCCCCTTGTTCCCAGCATTTTAGTCACCTCTTATGACATGCATGGCTTACAGAGGACGAGTTCTTCTCCACTTCCCCATGGAGAAATATATTAAATGTAATGTTTATTTTCAGTGTTTATTGCGGTATAAGAATGGGGCTCTGTGCTTTATAATGGATGTACTGTTGGAGAGTGAGCAAGGTAACTTTTATGAAGGATTAAAGGAAATTGGTTAACCAGGCTTGAGTCCTGGAGGTGGGAAGGGCAGTGCCTGCAATCTGAAGGAAAGGGGGTATGCTACAGTCTGAGGGTCATCTGAACTCTAATTTCAGCACACTTTTGGAAAGATGGGGATTGAATAAATGATGGTGAATGTGTTTTCTTTTTCAGATCACTCTGCCTTGGCGGGAGACAGCCGCTGAGTTGTTAACAAATGTAAATTGTGTAGAGTACTATACAGTGGACCCCTGGTTTATGATATTATTTCATTCCAGAAGTATGTTCAGGTGCCATTACTGAACGAATTTGTTCCCATGAGGAATCTTGTGAATTAGATTAGTCCATTTCAGACCCCAAACATACACGTACAAACGCACTTACATAATACACTTACATAATTGGTCGCATTGGGAGCTGATTGTAAAGCGGGGGTCCACTGTATTAGGTATACAGTAAAGTATGTTAGTACTTCTTTGGGTATTTTAACAATATGATTCAAGACGCTCAGAGAATCCCCTTATTAGTGGATAACATTGAGGAATGACTGTCTTGCCTTCATTTCTAAAGATTCCAAGTAGCACCTTGGACATGGGGTCCGTCGAGCCTGCCACCTGGATGCGTGACTTGACCACATCTGCTGGGAAGATGGCCACCCACAGGACGACACCAGCAAACCCACCACATAACATAGTCCTCAAGGGACCTGTGGATTGAATTATGCTTAAAAAGTTTTCACTTGAAAAGGAAATAGTGAATTCAAAATCACATTTTTGTGTGTCTACTTCCTTATTATACTTATATGAAGCACTAAACTCATGGAGGTCATTCGGTGTCAGCAGTGGAGGCTCAATCCTCCATGCAGGAAACAGTGAAGACAGGTCACCAAGATAATACAAACTGTCTTTCTATCCAAGTCTTTTTTTACTATAGTTCAAGGAAAACGCAAGGAAACAAAACTGAACTTACCAATTTCGTCTTTCGTTTTTCCGGCTGGAGTCAGGAGCGATCTACTTGCCTCGTACCCTCCAAAGAAGAAGAAATATCCTGGCATTTCTCTTGCAAATGTAGAGGTCAAACCTCTGAACAGCCCTGGAACCCCTTCTGCTCTCAAGATGTGTCTGGTTAGCTTCCAAGGTCCAATACGTGTCTGTGGAAGAAGATAAGATTTCGTTCGGATTTTTAACCGCGGAGGGTTAGCCACCCAGGATAACCCAAGAAAGTCAGTGCGTCATCGAGGACTGTCTAACTTATTTCCATTGTGGTCCTTAATCTTGTCCCCCAGGATGCCACCCACACCAGTCCACTAACACCCAGGTACCTATTTGCTGCTAGGTGAACAGGACAACAGGTGTAAGGAAACGTGTCGAATGTTTCCACCCGCCGGGAATTGAACCCGGGCCTTCCGTGTGTGAAGCGGGAGCTTTAGCCACCGGGCCACCGGGCCACCAGGCCACCGGGCCACCTAATTCCCTTTTATGATTCAGTACATGGGCTGTATTATGAAATGTACAAACAAGTCACATTCCTGGTTTTCTGATTTTCAAACGAGACACATTCCCGTTTTTTTGGCTTTACAAACAAAACACGTTCCTGTTTTTTTGACTTACAAATGAGACACATTCCAAGTTTTTCATCTTACAAATTATTTTTGCATTGAGTGTTTGCATACATTGCTCATAATGTTTCTTAATTTTAATTTTTTTTTTATATACTGTACTGTGTGTGTGTGTGTGTGTGCGTGCGTGCGTGCGTGCGTGTGTGTGTGTGTGTGTGTGTGTGTGTGTGCATGTGTACTCACCTATTTGTACTCACCTATTTGTGGTTGCAGGGGTCGAGTCATAGCTCCTGGCCCCGCCTCTTCACTGATTGCTACTAGGTCCTCTCTCTCCCTGCTACATGAGCTTTATCATACCTCGCCTTAAAACTATGTATGGTTCCCGCCTCCACTACGTCACTTTCTAGGCTATTCCACGGCTTGACTACTCTATGACTGAAGAAATACTTCCTAACATCCCTTTGATTCATCTGAGTCTTCAACTTCCAATTGTGACCTCTTGTGTCTGTGTCCCATCTCTGGAACATCCCGTCTTTGTCCACCTTGTCTATTCCCCGCAGTATTTTATATGTCGTTATCATGTCTCCCCTGACCCTCCTGTCCTCCAGTGTCGTCAGGCCGATTTCCCTCAACCTTTCTTCGTAGGACAATCCCCGTAGCTCTGGGACTAGTCTTGTTGCAAACCTTTGCACTTTCTCTAATTTCTTGATGCGCTTGACTAGGTGTGGATTCTAAACAGGTGCTGCATACTCCAGTATAGGCCTGATGTAAAGGGTATACAGAGTCTTGAACGAATCCTTACTGAGGTATCGGAACGCTATCCGTAGATTTGCCAGGCGCCCGTATGCTGCAGCAGTTATCTGATTGATGTGTGCCTCAGGAGATATGCTCGGTGCTATACTCACCCCCAGATCTTTTTCCTTGAGTGAGGTTTGCAGTCTTTAGCCATCTAAACTATATTGTGTCTGCAGTCTTCTATGCCCTTCCCCAATCTTCATGACTTTGCATTTGGCAGGGTTAAACTCAAGGAGCCAGTTGCTGGACCAGGCTTGTAGCCTGTCCAGGTCTCTTTGTAGTCCTACCTGATCCTCATCCAATTTGATTCTTCTCATTAACTTCACATCATCTGCAAACAAGGACACTTCTGAGTCTATCCCTTCCGTTATGTCGTTCACATATACCAAGAACAGCACAGGTCCTAGGACTGACCCCTGTGGAACCCCGCTTGTCACAGGCGCCCACTTTGACACCTCGTCACGTACCATGACTCGTTGCCTCCCTGTCAGGTATTCTCTGATCCATTACAGTGCCTTTCCTGTTATGTGTGCCTGATCCTCTAGCTTTTGCAGTAACCTCTTGTGAGGAACTGTGTCGAAGGCCTTCTTGCAGTCCAAAAAAAATGCAGTCGATCCACCCCTCTCTCTCTTGTCTTATTTCTGTCACCTTGTTATAAAACTCTAGTAGGCTTGTGACACAGGATTTTCCCTCCCTGAAACCATGCTGGTTGTCAATTATACACTTGTTTCTTTCCAGGTGCTCCACCACTCTCCTCCTGATGATCTTCTCAATGACCTTGCATACTATACACGTTAGTGATACAGGTCTGTAGTTTAGTGCCTCATGTCTGTCTCCCTTTTTAAAAATTGGGACTACATTTGCCATCTTCCATACCTCAGGGAGTTGCCCAGTTTCAAATGATGTGTTGAAGATCTTTGTTAATGGCACACACAGCATCTCTGCTCCCTCTTTAAGGACCCACGGAGAGATGTCTGGTCCCACCACCTTTGAGGTGTCAAGTTCGCATAGCAGCTTCTTCACTTCCTCCTTGGTTATATGTACCTCATCCAGCACTTGCTGGTGTACCCCCCTGTTCTGATTTCCTGGTGTTGTGTGTGTGTTGTGTTGTGTGTGTTGTGTGTGTTGTGTGTGTGTGTGTGTGGTGTGTGTGTGTGTGTGTGCGTGTATGTATGTGGTGTGTGTGTGTGTGTTTGTGTGTGTGTTGTGTGGTGTGTTGTGTGTGTGTGTATTGTGTGTGTGTTGTGTGTGTGTTGTGTGTGTTGTGTGTGTGTTGTGTGTGTGTTGTGTGTGTGTTGTGTGTGTGTTGTGTGTGTATGTGTGTGTGTGTGGTGTGTGTGTGTACTCACCTATTTGTACTCACCTATTTGTGGTTGCAGGGGTCGAGTCTTAGCTCCTGGCCCCTCCTCTTCACCGGTTGCTACTGGGCCCTCTCTCCCCCCACTCCATGAGAGGGGTGTGTTGTGTGTGTATGTGTGGTGTGTGTGTATGGGGTTGTGTGTGCGGGGTTGTGTGTGCTGGGTTGTGTGTGCGGGGTTGTGTGTGTGGTGTGTGTGTGTTGTGTGTGGTGTGTGTGCATGGTGTGTGTGTGTTGTGTGTGCATGGTGTGTGTGGTGTGTGTGTGTGGTGTGTGTGTGTGTCTGTGTGTATGTGTGGTGTGTGTGTGTGGTGTGTGTGTGTGTGTGTGGTGTGTGTGCGTGGTGTGTGCATGGTGTGTGTGTGGTGTGTGTGTGTTGTGTGTGTGTGTGTGTGTGTGTGTGTGTGTGTGTGTGTGTGTGTGTGTGTGTGTGTGTTACATAAAGTTTTTATAAAGGAGTATAACTGGGTGAACATGCCAAAAGCTCCTTTATATGCAGACCATCTCAGGCAAACTTTACACTAAAGATTAATAAGGCAACAACAGTGCAGTAATTGTACACATGATCATTAGACGAGTTACAATGAATAAAAAAAAATTAAATATTCTATTCGTTCATGCTATATAGCTTTAATAAGTTTGGTAGAGAAGAATTAATTTTAATTATTAACCTGAGTTTGACACAATGGAATGATTAACATTTGAGAGGATTACAGATATTGAGAATAAGTATACTACAGTGGAACCTCAAAAATCGAACTGCTCCCAACTCAACCAATTATGTAAGTGTATTTTTGTAAGTGCTTTTATAAGTGTATTTTTGAGGGTTTGAAATGGACTAATCTAATTTACATTATTCCTGATGGAAATAAATTCATTTGGTAACGACACTTGGACAGCCTTCTGGACTGAAGAAAGTTCGATATTTGAGGTTCCAAGACCGTAGGCATACTATCGAAGATACGGTACTATGTTCCAGAGTCAGCCTCCTGGCCCTTTATCACTCTCTTATTTACCCCTATCTCACCTATGGAATTTGTACATGGGACTCAACAACAATTAACCATCTCAGACCACTAATTACCCAACAAAAGGCTGCAGTTAGAATGATAACAAATTCCCACTACAGGCAGCACACTCCACCAATATTCAAAACACTCAACCTACTCACCATACAAAACATCCATACTTATTACTGCACCTATTACATACATAGAACACTTAACTCTGATATTAACCCTCCCCTAAAACTTCTTGCCAACCTCAACAGAACACATGACCATAACACAAGGCACAGATCACTCTTTGATGTTCCTCGTGTCCATCTCACACTATGCAAAAACTCAATGCACATAAAAGGCCCTAAAATCTGGAATTCATTACCTGTAAATATAAAAGAAACACTACCTGTAAATATAAAAGAAACACTACCTGTTTATAAATTCAAGTCTCTTCTCAAAGATCACTTACTCACCCAAAACCAAATAAATACTGAATAACTGAACCTTATAAATTGTATATCTTAAATGTTTCTCACAATTATATCACATAAATGTTAAACCTAAAACCCAATCTAACTTTATTATTTTTTAAATACACTACCTAACAGAATACTCCATTCTACTGAATGTACAGCAATGCAAGCAACCATATGACCTGTCTTTGTAATACTCATTTGTGCTTTATAGTTATCTGTTTACAATAATGTTTTATCACTGATTTCATCATTGCTTAGTTAATCTTAAGTTAATTTTAAGCCAGCCCGTAATGCTATGCATATAAGTGACTTTGGCATGCTGCTCTTACCTGTATTTTTTTGTACCTCTGTTTGTATGCTAAAATTACTAAATAAATAAAAAATAAATAAATAAATAAATCATGTTTTTAGCCAAGTTCTTGGTATTGAGCAAATGCACGCATGGTTTTTACACATTTATTTATGATGGGCGAGGATAGGTTAAGTGCCTGCAGACTGCAGGCACTTAACTGTACCTCCAACCTCCAGGACTCAAGTCTATGATTTAGTGTTTAGTTGTGCACAAATTCTAGGAATGTTACACTCCACAAACCTGTTGTAATAATTAGGTGTTACAGTAATAGAAATACTTTGTTTGTACAAAGGTGAATGATGTTTGGGTGTACATGCAGAAAGCCCCTATATAATTTTATGCATAGTCGCTTGGATGAGTATATACTACTTGTGATTAAGACTGAGCGTGTTTGATAGGAGTGAATGGAGACAAATGGTTTTTAATACTTGACGAGCTGTTGGAGTGTGAGCAAAGTAACATTTATGAAGGGATTCAGGGAAACCGGCAGGCCGGACTTGAGTCCTGGAGATGGGAAGTACAGTGCCTGCACTCTGAAGGAGGGGTGTTAATGTTGCAGTTTAAAAACTGTAGTGTAAAGCACCCTTCTGGCAAGACAGTGATGGAGTGAATGATGGTGAAAGTTTTTCTTTTTCGGGCCACCCTGCCTTGGTGGGAATCGGCCAGTGTGATAATAAAATAATAATAAAATACAGTACATGTATAATAACCTACTGGATCCTTATTACTCTTGAGATCAACCTCTCTCATGGCTTGCAGTCGACACTTGACTAATTCAGTTGGACATAAGGTAAGGGATGAGAAGAACGCTGCAAGAAATCCCGCTGTCGCATTGCTGAAGCTCGACAGATCTTCAACTCTCTGTGGGGTATAAAATTGAGTTTGATATGGTAGTTATATCATGTAATAGATGGCAGTTGCAAGATTACTGAAGTACATAATGGGTCCAGGAACTGGGCCCTAAATTCTTTTAGGTAACAATAGTTCTATAGTTTTATTATGCACCTTGACACTGTCTGGGGTGTAAATATGAGTTCGGTACAGTAGTTATATACAGTAGGGCCCCTGTATACATGGGGAACATGTTCCAAGACCTACCACAGATGCCCAAAACCGTGGATAGTAGCGAACCCTACATTTAAGCAATTTTTTGTTTACATATGTACACCTACCATCCAACTTACGACCTGCTCGACATACGACCACTCGACTTACGACCTTGTTTTTTATGCCAAATTTCTGAGAAATAAACTATTTGTGTTGTACACAGTGTTTATCCTAAACCTTACAGTATAAAACACAGTACTAACAGCATAAAAAGTAAAGTAAAACATGAAATACCAAAATAAAACAATAGAAGTCATTACAAAAATGTGATGTTGATATCCAGTAGTAAAGTTCGACTTATGTCCATTTTGACTTGCAACCAGTTGGTCAGAACCGAGCTCGGTCGTAAGTCGGAGGGTAGGTGTACAGTGGACCCCCGGTTAACGATATTTTTTCACTCCAGAAGTATGTTCAGGTGCCAGTACTGACCGAATTTGTTCCCATAAGAAATATTGTGAAGTAGATTAGTCCATTTCAGACTCCCAAACATACACGTACAAACGCACTTACATAAATACACTTACATAATTGGTCGCATTCCGAGGTAATCGTTATGCGGGGGTCCACTGTACTTAGGATAAAGTTTAATTAATAAATTACACGCAATAAGTGAGAATTAGCAGTTTTTCACTGACGGGAAGCACTTCACGGCATTTTTTAGGCTCTGAGGAACTGCCAGCATCCTTACTGTTGCACGTCGGTGTTATTAAGCAAAATTAAGGGTTAATTTCAGGCCGGGGTAAACTGCGGATAACTGAAACCATAGAAACCAGGTCTTTTTTTTTTTTTTTTTTTTTTTTTACAAAATTGTTTGGACTCCAGAAAAGCCTTCAAAGACTGGGTTAATTTTTTCTGGACAAAATCATTCAGACTCCAGAAGAACGTTCAAATATCAGATCAATTTTTTCTAAACAAAATCGTTCAGACTCTGCTTCGTTCGAGGACCAAACCAGAGTATCGGTTATGCGGTGTCTGTCAAAATATTATAGGATACAAAATACAGTAGCTATATTAGGAATTAAGGTTAAGCTTACCTGAATGCCCTGCATAACCATGGGCTTTCTACACTGTTATCACTGTTGACCTAGCAGTAAGTCCCTGGATGACAGCGGGTATAAGGTGACTAACACCCAGGCACCTACTTACTGCTAGGTGAACAGTGACAGCAGATGTAAGGTGACTAACACCCAGGTGTACCTACTTACTGCTAGGTGAACAGTGACAGCAGATGTAAGGTGACTAACACCCAGGTGTACCTACTTACTGCTAGGTGAACAGTGACAGCAGATGTAAGGTGACTAACACCCAGGTGTTCCTATTTACTGTTAGGTGAGCACACTAAACTGGTCCATTTATAACCTAACCACTCTACATATCAGTAATGTGTACCTTTTAAAACTTAAGTTAGCCAATAAATTTCCCACCCATTATAAGATTGTTTTTTTTTTTATTTCTACCTTCGTCACCTTTCACAGTGTAGGTAACAAAAAAGAGAAAACATTTACCATCACTCACCCAACAACTGTCATTGTGTTATAAATATATATATATGTACCATATTTTTTGTCACATAAGGCACCCAAGTATACAAGATGTTTATAACAACTAATATGAAATAGTTATAATCATAGCCATAATTTTTAAAGTGGTGAAGTGGTAAGCCAGTGGAAGGCCTCGGTCAGATGACCAAAAGTTCCAACTGTGGGTCTTCATATGACTAAGACCAGTGGAAGGAAATACAGTGGACCCCCGCTTTACGATAAGCTCCCAATGTGACCAATTATGTAAGTGTATTTATGTAAGTGCGTTTGTACGTGTATGTTTGGGGGTCTGAAATGGACTAATCTACTTCACAATATTCCTTATGGGAACAAATTCGGTCAGTACTGGCACCTGAACATACTTCTGGAATGAAATAATATCGTAAACCGGGGGTCCACTGTACTTGCCTTCTTTGCTAACACACCTAACCTAACCTAACTTAACCTAACATAACTTGACTTAACCTAACCTGACCTAACCTAGGATGTTTCCAAACAGGTGTAACATATCATTAGTAAACAGCTGCTAAAGCATGACCCAAAGCCTACCCTTGACCCTGACATTGACATATAAGGTGCAGGCTGATTTTCCAAGACTTTTTTTTGGGGAAAAGTGCACCTTATAAGCCAGAAAATATCATAGTATGCAGATTCAACATAAGATCTACTCACTTGTGTGCCAAGAGCATACGCCACACCCTTTTGACACACGCCATAAGCTGCAAAGAGGACAGAATTCTCTGCAATATTTGCCGCAAGTGCTGGAACAGTGCCAGCATAGAGACCTCGGATACCATCCCGCCGGAGCGTCTGCATGAAGCAACCAGTCATCCTCTTGTAGAGGTCAGGAAATGTTTGCATCTTCACTTTGACAGTGTCCAGCGGCTGGCCAACGTAAACGGCAGCTACGCCACCTGTAGTACACATCAGCAGTGAGGAAAATACTGTAACTATATATGCATATTCAACATTATAAACAATATAAACTTACTCTCAATATCCGTTATCATCCCAAACAATAAACAACTGTGTCCCCTTTAGGTTAATAATCAAACGTGTAATTCCTTAACAATTATACTTGATAAAAGTCATATAGAAAGAAGTAATTGGATATCCAGTTCTCTTGTATTCATTTTAAACACCTAAATTTACACTTACACTCACTTAAATAACTGTTCAAAATTGTTATTGCCTTCTTAATCTTAAGTTAGTCTTAAGTTTGCCCAAAATTCTCTGCATATATATACGTACATGTATATGTATATATGGTCTTTCTGCATGCACACCCAAATATCATTCACCATTGTACAAACATTGTATCATGCTGAAATAAACATTATTATTATTATTATTATTATTATTATTATTATTATAATTATTATTATAATTATTATTATTATTATTATTATTATTATTATTATTATTATTATTATTATTATTATTATTATTATTACCACTCTTCACCTGTCTAGACTTAAGTAGTCTTTAAGTATTAGGTTAAGTCTGCCCAAAATGCCTCGGCATGAAAGTGGTTTTCTTTGTACCGGTCAAATTATGAAATGTAAACACACACTGTAACCATTACGAAGAAATAAATTACATATATTATTATTATTATTATGATTAGCTTAATATTATTTTTTAAGCTTTCATATGTCCATAAGATAAATAATAATCATCGGAAGGTCAGTAGAGAAGAAAAAGGCGTAATACCGTGACTGGAATAATACAGAGGCTCCTTGACTTACGATGGGGTTATGTTCTGACAAGCCATTGTAAGTCAAAAATATCGTAAGTCTGATATAAAAAAATTTTTTAACACATTGGCCGTCTCCCATCGTCACTAATTGCTTCTGTACCATCATGAAGTTCAAGTTGAAATGCTGTCGTAAGTTTTTCTCTCCTCTGTGCGGGTTATTTGTGTATTTCTGTTGGAAGAAAGTAACTTCGTGTTTCTTCTTCATCTGAGCTGTACGACCCTAATGGATTTAGCACTTAATTTTGATTACAATACAGCCTCTCCTCACTTAGCAAAGTACTCATTTATTGTAATAATGTTTGTAGAATTACCGACTATGTAAAGTAAAAGGACACAAGTGCAACTAATGTGGCATTTTATTGTGGCAACGTATCGGCTTGACAAAGCTCCTGGAGAGCGATACATTGCCACAATAAAATGTCACATTAGTTGCACTTGTGTCCTTTTACTTTACATACTCGTTTATTGACGACTCGGACTTACGACGAGCCCTGACCAGTACGCATATCTAAATAATGTATATTAGAGTTGATTGCCTCTAAGTCTGTTTATTGCAATATACAATACACTACTGTATAAATATTTAAAAATATACTAAAAATGTTAGAAATGGTGCAAAAGAAACATTAAAACAATATCCTAGATGGTTGACACAAATCCACTACCATTATAATATGCTCCTCACTTAGCGACAGATTCGTTCACCGACGTGGTCTTAGGAATGCAACTCTGTCATTAAGTGGGGAGAGGCTATCTGGATCTGGACTATCTGGAGAGAGTTCCGGGGGTCAACGCCCCCAAGGCCCGGTCTGTGACCAGGCCTCCTGGTGGATCAGAGCCTGATCAACCAGGCTGTTGCTGCTGGCTGCACGCAAACCAATGTACGAGCCACAGCCCGGCTGATCAGGAACTGACTTAGAGGCTGCAATAATAATCCACAAAACCGAAGATCATTGAATCTGTCTGAAATAAGTCATTTTTATGAAACTGTGCCATTTGTTCAGCAACTTTTCTTTTTGTATATATGACTGTAGTTAACTGCATAAGAAATCCTACTTAATAGTCTATAAATAAATCCTAAGTAACATTTAAGCATTTGGATTAGTTTGCCAGAAGTGTCATTGCATATGAGTAGATTTTTATTTGTGCCTATCAGCGTTTTATAATACATAAACTACATCATTTATGCAGCATAAAGAAATAAAAATTGTATTGTAAGACAGTCAAGAGTAACATGGGTGTGACTTTAAAATTGTTATATATACAGTGGACCCCGGTTTACGATCAGCTCCTAATGCGACTAATTATGTAAGTGTATTTATGTAAGTGCGTTTGTATGTGTATGTTTGGGGGTCTGAAATGGACTAATCTAATTCACAATATTCTTTATGGGAACAAATTTGTTCAGTACTGGCACCTGAACATACTTCTGGAATGAAATAATATCGTAAACCGGTGGTCCACTGTACTGAAATTTTTTTCCCTCAATTTCTGACTTTTCACTGTATGGCTGAATGATGCAAATTCTCATACGTGCGTAAGTTAATGTTTTTTTTTAAGCACTGACCGTCCCCCACCAAGACGGGGTGTCCCAAAAAGGAAGAAATGTAAAGTTTTCTCCTTTTTTAAATTTATTAATGAATACAGGAGAAGGGGGTTACCAGTCTCTTGCTGCCGGCATTTGAGTCGCCTCTTAGGACACACATTCAAATTCAAATTCAAAGTTTATTCTCTATAAGGATTACAATGCTGAGTTTACAGAAATTTGGTTATTGTTTGATTTACATGTAGTAAAATTGTGATTACAGAGTGTACCACTAGAACACATGGCTTATGGAGGTTAATTATACGGTAACGTAGTGTGTACTCACCCATAGATCCGCCCATGAGGTCAATAAATGCGTCTTTATAATGATGCATCTTCTAGTTTGGTTTTCGTTGTAGGTCAATGAATTTTTGTTTTTTGGCGCTTCTACCACATCGGTTGTTTTCCCCACACTGGTTTATCAATGTACTGTCAGGGAGAAAAAATAACGATAAACCAAAAAATAAGAGAAATAACGGTGGTAGACAATGGCAAAAACTGACAAGTGGAAATAAGACACTGGTAGTGAAGTATCCTTTGTAACGTGTTTTTACCCAAGGCTCGGTAAAACGTGTTATAGGAACAAGCAAATACGGTGATACCTCGGGATACGAGGTATCACTGTTTGAGTGCTGATACCGAACGAATTTGTTTCCATAAGGAATAATGTTAGTGGACTGGTGTGGGTCGCATCCTGGGTGTTAGTGGACTGGTGTGGGTGGCATCCTGGGTGTTAGTGGACTGGTGTGGGTCACATCCTGGGTGTTAGTGGACTGGTGTGGGTCACATCCTGGGTGTTAGTGGACTGGTGTGGGTCACATCCTGGGTGTTAGTGGACTGGTGTGGGTGGCATCCTGGGTGTCAGTGGACTGGTGTGGGTGGCATCCTGGGTGTTAGTGGACTGGTGTGGGTGGCATCCTGGGTGTTAGTGGACTGGTGTGGGTCACATCCTGGGTGTTAGTGGACTGGTGTGGGTCACATCCTGGGTGTTAGTGGACTGGTGTGGGTGGCATCCTGGGTGTCAGTGGACTGGTGTGGGTCACATCCTGGGTGTTAGTGGACTGGTGTGGGCCACATCCTGGGTGTTAGTGGACTGGTGTGGGTCATATCCTGGGTGTTAGTGGACTGGTGTGGGTGACATCCTGGGTGTTAGTGGACTGGTGTGGGTCACATCCTGGGTGTTAGTGGACTGGTGTGGGTCACATCCTGGGTGTTAGTGGACTGGTGTGGGTCACATCCTGGGTGTTAGTGGACTGGTGTGGGTCACATCCTGGGTGTTAGTGGACTGGTGTGGGTGACATCCTGGTGTTAGTGGACTGGTGTGGGTCACATCCTGGGTGTTAGTGGACTGGTGTGGGTGGCATCCTGGGTGTTAGTGGACTGGTGTGGGTGGCATCCTGGGTGTTAGTGGACTGGTGTGGGTCACATCCTGGGTGTTAGTGGACTGGTGTGGGTCACATCCTGGGTGTTAGTGGACTGGTGTGGGTGGCATCCTGGGTGTTAGTGGACTGTGTGGGTCACATCCTGGGTGTTAGTGGACTGGTGTGGGTCACATCCGGGTGTTAGTGGACTGGTGTGTGTCACTCCTGGGTGTTAGTGGACTGGTGTGGGTCACATCCTGGGTGTTAGTGGACTGGTGTGGGTCACATACTGGGTGTTAGTGGACTGGTGTGGGTGGCATCCTGGGTGTTAGTGGACTGGTGTGGGTCACATCCTGGGTGTTAGTGGACTGGTGTGGGTCACATCCTGGGTGTTAGTGGACTGGTGTGGGTCACATCCTGGGTGTTAGTGGACTGGTGTGGGTCACATCCTGGGTGTTAGTGGACTGGTGTGGGTCACATCCTGGGTGTTAGTGGACTGGTGTGGGTCACATCCTGGGTATTAGTGGACTGGTGTGGGTCACATCCTGGGTGTTAGTGGACTGGTTTGGGTCACATCCTGGGTGTTAGTGGACTGGTGTGGGTCACATCCTGGGTGTTAGTGGACTGGTGTGGGTCACATCCTGGGTGTTAGTGGACTGGTGTGGGTCACATCCTGGGTGTTAGTGGACTGGTGTGGGTCACATCCTGGGTGTTAGTGGACTGGTGTGGGTCACATCCTGGGACAAAACTGACATAATTTGCGGGAAATGCTGTACATAACAAGGGACTTTCTATATAGTAGTATGTCACTGATGTCAGCTATGGTCTGTATACCTGTACATGTACTGGTATACCTTGTACATGTACTGGTATACCTTGTACATGTACTGGTATACCTTGTACATGTACTGGTATACCTTGTACATGTACTGGTATACCTTGTACATGTACTGGCATACCATTACTGTAACATGTACTGGTATACCTTGTACATGTACTGTATACCTGTACATGTACTGGTATACCTTGTACATGTACTGGTATACCTTGTACATGTACTGGTATACCCTGTACATGTACTGTTAGTAAATATATATATATTAATATCCGGACGTGGGACATATGAAGTCCCAATTAACCACAGACTCCTTAGAGATGCCTCATGCCGTATATTTAACCATGTTGCATATATATGTTAACTCTAAATAATGGTCAGCCTGATAACTGGTAGTAAAGGACGAGTGTGGAGAGGTCGAGGCCTTTGTTCAAAGGGTTTATGAACAAGTTTGAACTTAGAAGTGGAACTTATAGACATTAGTGTGCCAGGTGCAGTCAGTGGGTGAACTTAGTGGTTCAAGAACCTCCAGAACCTGGCAGTAGTGTTCACAGACTTGAGTTTATCAGGTTCACTCAGTGTTAAGAGGTTAAAACACTACTCTAGTGAACACTGATAAGTGTGTCTGAGAAATGCCTTCCTGTGTATATACAAGAGATATATACCAGTGTATATACAAGATATATATCAGTGTATATACACACAAGTGCTGCCTATCTCCATGTGTATGCCCCGAGAGGTGTGTATCGATGTATATACACATTTTTTTATTTAATGTCTATTGATAGTAGACGTCACCTTGATGGTGGGGCACAGGTGTTACGTAGCCTTAATGACCCTCGTGTAGTGGATAGACTTGAAACCAAATATAGAAATTAGGTAATTAAGGATAATTAAGGTAATTAAGTATTGAAAAGTGTGTATAACCGATGGGTGTACATATCTCTGACTAAGAGAGTTATGGGAATCCCAGCACCACTTGGGATACCCCAAGTACCACCTGGGATACCCCAGCACCACCTGGGACACCCCAGCACCACCTGGGACACCCCAGCACCACCTGGGACACCCAACAGCACCACCTAGGACACCCGCAGCACCACCTGGGACACCCCAGCACCACCTGGGACACCCCAGCACCACCTGGGACACCCCAGCACCACCTGGGACACCCCAGCACCAGCTGGGACATCACTCACAATATGACTGAGGGTCAGGTAAGTTGGCTCTACCAAGTATCAGGCAGGGATACCAGCACTAGGCGCGGGAGGGGGAGGAGGTATAACAGGGGATACTGGAGGGGCAGGGTTGAAGGGTAACCAGGGATACACACTGGAAAAGCAGGGTTGAAGGGTAACCAGGGATACACACTGAAGGGGCAGAGATGAAGGGTAACCAGGGATACACACTGGAGAAGCAGGGTTGAAGGGTAACCAGGGATACACACCGGAGAAGCAGGGTGTCAAGGTAACCAGGGATTACACACTGGAGAAGCAGGGTTGAAGGGTAACCAGGGATACACACTGGAGAAGCAGGGTTGAAGGGTAACCAGGGATACACACTGGAGAAGCAGGGTTGAAGGGTAACCAGGGATATACACTGAAGGGGCGGGTTGAAGGTATAGCCGGAAGTTGTACAATAACATCAGTGTTGCTGACAGTGGAGGAGGGTAAAAGTCAGGAGGTCATGGTGTGTCAGCTGACACACTAGTAAGGTCAGCTGGCACACCATTAAGGTCAGCTGACACACCAGTAAGGTCAGCTGACACACCAGTAAGGTCAGCTGACACACCAGTAAGGTCAGCTGACACACCAGTAAGGTCAGCTGACACACCATTAAGGTCAGCTGGCACACCATTAAGGTCAGCTGACACACCAGTAAGGTCAGTTGACACACCAGTAAGGTCAGCTGACACACCAGTAAAGGTCATGCTGACCCCACCAGTAAGGTCAGCTGACACATCCATAAGGTCAAGCTGACACACCAGTAAGGTCAGCTGACACACCAGTAAGGTCAGCTGGCACACCAGTAAGGTCAGCTGGCACATCAGTAAGGTCAGCTGACACACCAGTAAGGTCAGCTGACACACCAGTAAGGTCAGCTGACACACCAGTAAGGTCAACTGGCACATCAGTAAGGTCAGCTGACACCACCAGTAGGTCCAGCTGACACACACATAAGGTCCAGGTGGCACACCAGTAAGTTCAGCTGCCTTACACCAGAAGTCCAACTGACACAACAGTAAGTTCAGCTGGCACACCATAAAGGTCACTGACACACCAGTAAGGTCAGGTGCTGACCACACCAGAAAGGTCAGCTGACACACCAGTAAAGGTCAGCTGGCACACCAGTAAGGGCAGCTGGCACACCAGTAAGGTCAGCTGAGACACCAGAAGGTCAGCTGACACACCAGTAAGGTCAGCTGACACACCAATAAGGTCAGCTGACACACCAGTAAGGTCAGCTGACACACCAGTAAGGTCAGCTGACACACCAGTAAGGTCAGCTGACACACCAGTAAGGTCAGCTGACACACCAATAAGGTCCGCTGACACACCAGTAAGGTCATGACACACCAGTAAGGATCAGCTGAAGAGACACCCGTAAGGGCAGCTGACACAAAAAATAACCAGTAAGTCAGAAAGACACACCAGTAAGGTCACTGACACACCATAAGGTCAGCTGTGACACACCAATAAGGTCAGCTGACACACCAGTAGGTCAGCTGACACACCATAGGCAGCTGACACACCATAAGGTCCAGCTGACACACTACCAGTAAAGTCAGCTGGACACACCAGTAAGGTCAGCTGACACACCAGTAAGGTCAGCTGACACACCAGTAAGGTCAGCTGACACACCAGTAAGGTCAGCTGACACACCAGTAAGGTCAGCTGGCACACCAGTAAGGTCACTTCATATATACGAGTGACACTAAGAGGGTAGTTACCACCCTGGGTATATCAAGGTGACGTATAATACCTGGTGGATTGGAAGTGTCGGTATAACCAGGGGCTTTACACCTGAGGTATTAAATGCTACGTATGTCTGTATGCGGACTTAAAGCATTTGTTATCTGGTTATGTATAGCGTCAGGTCTCGCCTCGCCAAGACGTCTGTCAAAATGTGTTTCATTAATTGTCAAAACAAAAAAAACAAGACCGTGGTTATGGGTAACCTCTTAAGTAACCTTTGTTAAGTAACCTCTTAAGTAACCTCTGTTAAGTAACCTCTGTTATAACCTCTGTTAAGTAACCTTTGTTAAGTAACCTTTGTAAAGTAACCTCTGTTAAGTAACCTCTGTTATAACCTTTGTTAAGTAACCTCTTAAGTAACCTCTGTTATAACCTCTGTTAAGTAACCTTTGTTAAGTAACCTTTGTTAAGTAACCTCTGTTAAGTAACCTTTGTTAAGTAACCTCTGTTATAACCTCTGTTAAGTAACCCCTGTTATAACCTCTGTTAAGTAACCTTTGTTAAGTAACCTTTGTTAAGTAACCTCTGTTATAACCTCTGTTAAGTAACCTTTGTTAAGTAACCTCTTAAGTAACCTCTGTTAAGTAACCTTTGTTAAGTAACCTCTTAAGTAACCTCTGTTAAGTAACCTCTGTTAAGTAACCTTTGTTAAGTAACCTTTGTTAAGTAACCTCTGTTATAACCTCTGTTAAGTAACCTTTGTTAAGTAACCTTTGTTAAGTAACCTCTGTTAAGTAACCTCTGTTATAACCTCTGTTATAACCTCTGTTAAGTAACCTTTGTTAAGTAACCTTTGTTAAGTAACCTCTGTTATAACCTCTGTTAAGTAACCTTTGTTAAGTAACCTTTGTTAAGTAACCTCTGTTATAACCTCTGTTAAGTAACCTTTGTTAAGTAACCTCTTAAGTAACCTCTGTTAAGTACCTCTGTTATACCCTCTGTAAAGTAACCTTTGTTTTTTTTGTTAAGTAACCTTTGTTAAGTAACCTCTTAAGTAACCTCTGCTAAGTAACTCTGTTAAGTAACCTTTGTTTAAGTACTTTGTTAAGTAACCTCTGTTATAACCTCTGTTAAGTAACCTTTGTTAAGTAACCTTTGTTAAGTAACCTCTTAAGTAACCTCTGTTAAGTAACCTCTGTTAAGTAACCTCTGTTAACTAACCTTTGTTAAGTAACCTCTTAAGTAACCTCTGTTAAGTAACCTCTGTTATAACCTCTGTTATAACCTCTGTTAAGTAACCTTTGTTAAGTAACCTTTGTTAAGTAACCTCTGTTATAACCTCTGTTAAGTAACCTTTGTTAAGTAACCTTTGTTAAGTAACCTCTGTTATAACCTCTGTTAAGTAACCTTTGTTAAATAACCTCTTAAGTAACCTCTGTTAAGTAACCTCTGTTATAACCTCTGTTAAGTAACCTCTGTTAAGTAACCCTGTATAACATCTGTTAAGTAACCTTTGTTAAGTAACCTTTGTTAAGTAACCTCTTAAGTAACCTCTGTTAAGTAACCTCTGTTATAACCTCTGTTAAGTAACCTTTGTTAAGTAACCTCTGTTATAACCTCTGTTAAGTAACCTCTGTTAAGTAACCTTTGTTAAGTAACCTCTTAAGTAACCTCTGTTAAGTAACATGTTATAACCTCTGTTAAGTAACCTTTGTTAAGTAACCTCTTAAGTAACCTCTGTTAAGTAACCTCTGTTATAACATCTGTTAAGTAACCTCTGTTATAACCTCTGTTAAGTAACCTCTGTTAAGTAACCTTTGTTAAGTAACCTCTGTTATAACCTCTGTTAAGTAACCTTTGTTAAGTAACCTCTGTTATAACCTCTGTTAAGTAACCTTTGTTAAGTAAACCTCTTAAGTAACCTCTGTTTTAAGTACCTCTGTTTAAGTAACCTCTGTTAAGTAAACCGCTGTTATAACCTCTGATTAAAGTAACCTCTGTTAAGTAACCTCTGTTAAGTAACCTCTGTTATAACCTCTGTTAAGTAACCTCTGTTAAGTAACCTTTGTTAAGTAACCTCTGTTAAGTAACCTCTGTTAAGTAACCTCTGTTAAGTAACCTCTGTTATAACCTCTGTTAAGTAACCTTTGTTAAGTAACCTCAGTAAGACCAACCAGTGTTCACTATACACAGTAAGATTAACCAGTGTTCACTATACACAGTAAGACCAACCAGTGTTCATCTATACACAGTAAGACCAACCAGTGTTCACTATACACAGTAAGACCAACCAGTGTTCACTATACACAGTAAGACCAACCAGTGTTCACTATACACAGTAAGATCAACCAGTGTTCACTATACACACTAAGATCAACCAGTGTTCACTATACACAGTAAGACCAACCAGTGTTCACTATACACAGTAAAGATCAATCAACCAGCTGTTCACTATACACAATAGAGCAACCAGTGTTCACGTATACACAGTAAGATCAACCAGTGTTCACTATACACAGTAAGACCAACCAGTGTTCACTATACACAGTAAGACCAACCAGTGTTCACTATACACAGTAAGACCAACCAGTGTTCACTATACACAGTAAGATCAGTGTTCACTATACACAGTAAGATCAGTGTTCACTATACACAGTAAGATCAGTGTTCACTATACACAGTAAGATCAGTGTTCACTATACACAGTAAGATCAGTGTTCACTATACACAGTAAGATCAGTGTTCACTATACACAGTAAGATCAGTGTTCACTATACACATAAGATAGTGTTTCACTATACACAGAAAGATACAGTGTTCACTTATACACAGTAGATCATGTTCACTATACACAGTAAGATCAATCAGTGTTCACTATACACAGTAAGATCAACCAGTGTTCACTATACACAGTAAGACCAACCAGTGTTCACTATACACAGTAAGATCAGTGTTCACTATACACAGTAAGATCAGTGTTCACTATACACAGTAAGATCAACCAGTGTTCACTATACACAGTAAGATCAACCAGTGTTCACTATACACAGTAAGATCAGTGTTCACTGTACACAGTAAGATCAGTGTTCATTATACACAGTAAGATCAACCAGTGTTCACTATACACAGTAAGACCAACCAGTGTTCACTATACACAGTAAGACCAACCAGTGTTCACTATACACAGTAAGACCAACCAGTGTTCACTATACACAGTAAGACCAACCAGATTCACTATAACAACAGAAAGATAAACCTGTGTTTCACTATACACAGTAAGACTAACAGTGTTCACTATGCCCAGTAAGACTCAACCAGTTGCGTTCACTAGACACAGTAAAAAAACAACCAGTGTTCACCTATACACAGTAAGATCATGGTTCACTATACACAGTAAGATCAGTGTTCACTATACACAGTAAGATCATGTTCACTATACACAGTAAGTACATGTTCACTATACACAGATCAGTGTTCACTATACACAGTAAGATCAGTGTTCACTATACACAGTAAGATCAGTGTTCACTATACACAGTAAGATCAGTGTTCACTATACACAGTAAGATCAGTGTTCACTATACACAGTAAAGATCATTGATCGACAATACACAGTAAGACAGTGTTTCACTATACACAGTAAGATCAGTGTTCACTATACACAGTAAGATCAGTGTTCACTATACACAGTAAGATCAGTGTTCACTATACACAGTAAGATCAGTGTTCACTATACGCAGTAAGATCAGTGTTCACTATACACAGTAAGACCAACCAGTGTTCACTATACACAGTAAGATCAACCAGTGTTCACTATACACAGTAAGACCAAACCCAGTGTTCACGAGTGGGGCACAGTATAACCACACCAGTGATCACTATACACAGTAAGACCAACCAGTGTTTACTATACACAGTAAGACCAACCAGTGTTCACTCCACACAGTCCAGTGTTCCACTGAACAGTCTTGTATACGTCTCAGAGCGCGACAAAAACACATGTACTGACCTTGTGGATAACTGGGTATGACTGGAATTAATGGGGGTATATCTTTCATGGGCACGGGTATCAGGTATACCAGCTGTAGTAGGGGTCTTAGTACCCACAGGATGGGGCACAGTGCCCACAGGATGGGGCACAGTACCCACAGGATGGGGCATAGTACCCACAGGATGGGGCACAGTACCCACAGGATGGGTATGGGGTGACCCAATATGTGTATCAGATCAACATTACGTATTTGTAGTTATTTGTGTGTGAATTTAAAGCCAGTTTACACACACACACACACACACTGCTACCTCAGCCACAAATAAGGGGACTGTAGGGAAAGAAGGGGCACAACTGCATGGAGAAGCTCTATCAGAGGAGACTGTAGCAAATGAAAGAGCTAAGCTTTATGTGGAGGCCCTAACAGACAACAACAGAGCCCAAGGAAAGCCGAGAAGGGAAAATGACAGGCCACTGAGCCCAAGTACATTAGCCAGTGAAACTGATGAAAGGAAAGCTGCAGTGGAGGAAACCAAATTAAATGAGTGGGATCACAGGGATATGCAGTGGGAGCATGAAAGGGTGAGGTCATCTTTTGTGAAAGGGCTCCAGGAAAGTCGAAGGGGAAACATAAGAAGCTAGAAAACAAGGGGAAAAAAAAGCAATTGAAAGCATCATGAAATGCAATAGGGAGAGACGATATGACTCCAGCTGATAAATTTTTTCGGAGATATGGGGTTTGTAAAAAAAATGGGAAGAACCCGGCCATGAGAGTGACCCTCAAGGCAGAAGCGACACGGACCAGGATACTGCAGGAGAAAGCACGATTAAGGGACATGACAGCAACAGGAGGGTGTACTCGACTGCGAACAGAACACAAGAAGAAAGGAAAAACTGAGAGAGATGGAACAAAGGCGAAAGGGAGGAAAAGATGGGATGGGGAAGAAAACATACAGGAGATCCCAGCCCCAGGAAGAAAATCTATAATACAGCCTCCCTCGAACCCACTTTCTACGAAGCCTCCAACCAGGTCAACCCAGTGCAACCAAACACTCTAAATCAAAACACCATGCCACATCCAATGCCCCCACCCACTACATTACAAACTTCACCCCCACAGCAACAACCCACAGTTTCCTTACCAAGGTCTCTCCCACTTCCCCCAACCCAATATACGTCCCAACCACAGTCTTAGAAAGAAGTTGAAGGTGTGGTATACAAATGCAGAAGGAATAAACAAACAAGTATGAGGAGTGCCACCGAAAGAATTCAAGAACATCCCCAGACCATAATAGCACTCCAACAGAAACAAAACATCACCAAAATAATACAGATTCAATCTTTCATCCGGATATCAAATCTATCATGAAAGACAAAGGGAAGGAGAGGGGGAGTGGAGTTGCACTGCTCATTAAAAAACCAGTGGGTTTATTGAGAAAATGAAGGAATGGATGGCATGGGCCGACAGGGAACTT
>NC_069413.1:70700018-70735328 GCF_026875155.1 Cherax quadricarinatus | reverse complement strand
ACTCACCTGTGGTGTTTTGACTACCGTTGACTCACAAGTCTGCAAGTACTAGTGAGCATCAACAAATGGGAAAGTTTGGGGCGGTGGGGGGGTCCTGGGGGAAACGCTCGGGCCCAAGGGGTTGTAGGGACCCCCCAGGACATGTGGGCTGGGGGTGTTTGGCCAGCCGGACACTGTGGCCCTGGTGGTAGTGGGGACCGGACAGGAAAATGGGGCCCCTGGGGTAGTGGGGGACCGGGCCCAGGCACTGGGGCCCTGGTGGTATTTGGGGACCGGTGGGCATAGGCAATGGTGGAAGTGTCGCCCGGCCAGAACACTGGGGCCCCTGGTGGTGGGTGGGCCCGGGTCGGACACTGGGCAGTGGTGGGCGTCACCAGCCGGACTGTGGCCCTGGTGGTGTGTGGCGGCCATTACACTGTGGCCCTGGTGGCAGTGTGGCCCGGCCATTACACTGTGGCCCTGGTGGTAGTGGGGACGGCCATTACACTGTGGCCCTGGGGGAAAAAAGTGGATGGCCGGGACCTGGGGGCCCTGGTGGATTTTGGGACCGGCTAGGACACTAGGGAATGGTGGTAGTGTGGACGGCCAGGACACTGTGTTCTTGGTGGTGTGGACCGGCCAAGGACACTGTGGAGGGGTGGTGGTGTGGCCGGCAAGGACACTGTGGTTCTTTTGGTGTGGACCGGCCGGGACACTGTGGCCCTGGTGGTGGTGTGAACCGACCAGGACACTGTGGCAGTGGTGGTGGTGTGGGCCAGCCAGGACACTGTGGCCCTGGTGGTAGTGTGGACCGGCCAGGACACTGTGGCCCTGGTGGTAGTGTGGACCGGCCAGGACACTGGCCCTGGTGGTAGTTTGGACAGGCCAGGACACTTTGGCAGTGGGGGTGGTGTGGACAGGCCAGGACACTGTGGCCCTGGTGGTAGTTTGGACCGGCCAGGACATTGTGGCCCTTGTGGTAGTGTGGACCGGCCAGGACACTGTGGCCCTGGTGGTAGTTTGGACCGGCCAGGACACTGTGGTTCTGGTGGAGGTGTGGACCGGCCAGGACACTGTGGTTCTGGTGGTAGGTGTGGACCGGCCAGGACAATGTGGTTCTGGTGAGGTGGGACCGGCCAGGACACTGTGGTTCTGGTGGGGTGTTGGACCGGCCAGGACACTGTGGTTCTGGTGGAGGTGTGGACCGGCCAGGACAATGTGGTTCTGGTGGAGGTGTGGACCGGCCAGGACACTGTGGTTCTGGTGGAGGTGTGGACCGGCCAGGGCAATGTGGTTCTGGTGGAGGTGTGGACCGGCCAGGACACTGTGGTTCTGGTGGGGTGTGGACCGGACCAGACAATGTGGTTCTGGTGGAGGTGTGGACCGGCCAGGACACTGTGGTCATGGTGGAGGTGTGGCCAGCCAGGACACTGTGGTTCTGGTGGAGGTTGTGGACCGGCCAGGACAATGTGGTTCTGGTGGAGGTGTGGACCGGCCAGGACACTGTGGTTCTGGTGGAGTGTGGACCGGCCAGGACACTGTGGTTCTGGTGGAGGTGTGGACCGGCCAGGACACTGTGGTTCTGGTGTAGGTGTGGCCCGGCATGGACACTGTGGTTCTGGTGGAGGTGGACCGGCCAGGACACTGTGGTTCTGGTGGATGTGTGGACCGGCCAGGACACTGTGGTTCTGGTGGAGGTGTGACCCGGCCAGGACACTGTGGTTCTGGTGGAGGTGTGGACCGGCCAGAACACTGTGGTTCTGGTGGAGGTGTGCCGGCCAGGACACTGTGGTTCTGGTGGAGGTGGACCGGCCAGGACACTGTGGTTCTGGTGGAGGTGGACCGGCCAGGACACTGTGGTTCTGGTGGAGGTGTGGACCGGCCAGGACAATGTGGTTCTGGTGGAGGTGTGGACCGGCCAGGACACTGTGGTTCTGGTGGAGGTGTGGACCGGCCAGGACACTGTGGTTCTGGTGGAGGTGTGGACGGCCAGGACAATGTGGTTCTGGTGGAGGGTGTGGACCGGCCAGGACACTGTGGTTCTGGTGGAGGTGTGGACCGGCCAGGACACTGTGGTTCTGGTGGAGGTGTGGACCGGCCAGGACACTGTGGTTCTGGTGGAGGTGTGGACTGGCCAGGACACTGTGTTTCTGGTGGAGGTGTGGACCGGCCAGGACACTGTGGTTCTGGTGGAGGTGTGGCCCGGCCAGGACACTGTGGTTCTGGTGGAGGTGTGGCCCGGCATGGACACTGTGGTTCTGGTGGAGGTGGACCGGCCAGGACACTGTGGTTCTGGTGGATGTGTGGACCGGCCAGGACACTGTGGTTCTGGTGGAGGTGTGACCGGCCAGGACACTGTGGTTCTGGTGGAGGTGTGGACCGGCCAGAACACTGTGGTTCTGGTGGAGGTGGACCGGCCAGGACACTGTGGTTCTGGTGGAGGTGGACCGGCCAGGACACTGTGGTTCTGGTGGAGGTGGACCGGCCAGGACACTGTGGTTCTGGTGAGGTGTGGACCGGCCAGGACAATGTGGTTCTGGTGGAGGTGTGGACCGGCCAGGACACTGTGGTTCTGGTGGAGGTGTGGACCGGCCAGGTCACTGTGGTTCTGGTGGAGGTGTGGACCGGCCAGGACAATGTGGTTCTGGTGGAGGTGTGGACCGGCCAGGACACTGTGGTTCTGGTGGATGTGGGGACAGGCCAGGCCCATTTGGGGTTTGGTGGAGGTGTGCCCCCGGCCGGGGCCCACTGTGGTTCTGGTGGGGGTGTGGGAACTGGAAAAAAGAACAATGGGGTTCGGGTTTGGAGGGGGGACCCGGCCCAGGACACTGTGAGTCTGGTGGAGGGGGGGCCCGGCCAGGACTTTTGGGGTTTTCTGGTGGAGGTGGCCCGGCCAGGACACTGGGGTTCTGGTGGGGGTTTGTGGCCGGGCCCAGGACCTGTGGTTTGGTGGGGGTTTGGACGGCCAGGACACTGTGGTTCTGGTGGAGGTGGCCCGGGCCCGGCCCACTGTGGTTTGGTGGGGAGGGGGGCCCGGCCAGGACCCCTGTGGTTCTGGTGGGGTGGGACGGCCGGGGACACTGGGGTTTGGTGGGGGGTTTGGACCGGCAGGACACTGGTTTTTGGTGGAGGTGGCCCGGGCCGGGGAAACACGGGTGGTTTGGTGGTGTGGCCCGGGCCGGCCCTGTGGTTCTGGGGGGTTGGGGGCCCGGCCAGGACACTGTGGTTCTGGGGGAAAGGGTTTTGGCCCGGCCAGGAAAATGTGGTTCTGGGGGAGGTGTGGACCGGCCAGGAACTGTGGTTCTGGTGGAGGTGGGACGGGCCAAAGGACAATGTGGGTTCTGGGGAGGTGTGGCCCCGGCGGACACTGGGTTTGGTGGATGTTGGGGCCAGGAAACGGTGGTTGTGGTGGGGTGTGGCCCGGCCGGGGCACTGTGGTTTTGGGGGGGTTGTGAACTGGCCGGGGAACTGGGGTTTTGGGGTTTGGAGGTTGGCCCGGCCCGGGGACACTGGGGTTTTCGGTGGAGGTGTGGCCCGGGCCAGGACAGGGGTGGTTCTGGTGGAGGTGTGGCCGGCCCAGGACCCTGTGGTTTGGTGGTGGGGAAACCGGCCAGGCCCACTGTGGTTCTGGGGAGGTGACCGGCCAGGACATTTTGGTTTTGGTGGAGGTGTGGACCGGGGGGGGACATTTGTGGTTCTGGTGGTGGGGAAACCCGGCCCAAGGCCCATGTGGTTTGGGGGGGTGGCCCCGGCCGGGGACACTGTGGTTTGGTGGTGGGGGGAGGGCCCCAGGGCCCTGTGGTTTGGTGGAGGGGCCCGGGGCCGGACATTGTGGTTCTGGTGGTGTGGACCGGCCAGGCCCACTGTGGTTCGGGTTTGGTTTTTTAACCCGGGCCAGGACACTTTTGGTTCGGGTGGAGGTGGACGGGCCAGGAAAATGTGGTTTGGTGGAGGGGGAAACCGGGGCCGGGACATTTGGGGTTTTTGGGGGTGTGGCCGGGGCCAGGACACTGTGGTTCTGGTGGTGGGGCCCCGGCCAGGACACGGGGTTTTGGGGGTTTTGGCCCCCCCGGCCGGGGACACTGTGGTTCGGGTGGTGTGGACCGGCCAGGACATTTTGTGGTTCTGGGGGTGTGGACCGGCCGGGAAACACTTTGGTTCTGGTGGAGGGGGAAACCGGCCAGGCCACTGTGGTTCTGGGGGAGGTGGCCCGGGCCGGGGACACTGTGGTTCTGGTGGTGGGGCCCGGGGCCAGGACACTGTGGTTTGGTGGTGTGGCCCGGCCAGGACATGGGGTTTGGGTTTGGTGGGGAAACCGGCCGGGACACTGTGGTTCTGGGGTTTTGGACCGGCCAGGACACTGGGGGTTCTGGTGGGGTGGCCCGGCCAGGGACCCTGTGGTTCTGGTGGAGGGGGAAAACCGGCCGGGGACACTGGGGTTCTGGTGGTGTGGACCGGCCAGGACACTGTGGTTCTGGTGGAGGTGGCCCGGCCCGGGACATGTGGTTTTGGTGGAGGTGGGGCCCGGGGGGGACCTGTGGTTCTGGGGAGGTGGCCCGGCCGGGGACCCCTTTTGGTTCTGGTGGAGGTGGGGAAACCCCGGCCGGACACTGTGGTTCTGGTGGAGGGGGGGGAAACCGGGCCCAGGAAAATTGTGGTTTTTTTGGGGGAGGTGTGGCCCGGCGGGGGCACTGGGGTTTTGGGTGGAGGTGTGGCCCGGGCCGGGGAACTTTTGGTTTTGGGGTGGAGGTGGCCCGGGCCCGGGGAAACACTTGGTTTTGGGTTGGAGGTGTGGCCCGGGCCGGGCATGTGGTTCTGGGGAGGGGGGACCGGCCAGGCCCACTGGGGTTTTCCTTGGTGGTTTTGGCCCGGCCCGGGAACTGGGGTTTTGGGTTTGGTTTGGGAAACCGGCCGGGACATGGGGTTTCTGGTGGGGGTTTGGCCCGGCCGGACACTGGGGTTTTTCTGGTGGGGGGGTGGCCCGGGCCCGGGAAACACTGGGGTTCTGGGGGGAGGGTGGCCCGGGCCCAGGAAAACTGGGGTTTCTGGTGGAGGGTGGAGGGGGGGGGACATTTGGTTCTGGTGGAGGGTGTGGACCGGCCAGGGACAATTTTGGTTCTGGGGAGGTGGGGAAACCGGCGAGGCACTGTGGTTTTGGTGGGGGTTTGTGGCCCGGGCCCGGGACACTGTGGGTTATGGTGGAGGGGGAAACCGGCCCGGGCCCTTGTGGTTCTGGTGGAGGTGTGGCCCGGGCCCCCCAAGGACACTGGGGGTTCCCGGTGGGGGTTTGGGCCGGCCGGGGACACTGGGGTTTTGGGTGGTGTGGAGGGCCCGGGGCCTGTGGTTTGGTGGTGTGGCCCGGCCGGGACACTGTGGTTTGGTGAGGGGGGCCCGGGGCCAGGACCTGTGGTTCTGGTGGTGGGGAAAGGGCCCGGGGACACTGTGGTTCGGGTTTGGTGTGGCCCGGGGCCGGGGGGACACTGGGGTTTTCTGGTGGTGGGGAAACCGGCCCGGGGGACAATGTGGTTTGGGGGGAGGGGGGCCCGGGCCCAGGACATTTTGGGGGGTTTGGGGGGGTGTGGCCCCGGCCCGGGGCCCACTGTGGTTTGGTGGTGTGGCCCGGCCAGGACACTGTGGTTTTTGGTGGGGGGTGGCCCGGCCCGGGGACACTGTGGTTCTGGTGGAGGTGGCCCCGGCCAGGACACTTTTGGTTCTGGGGGTTTGGGGCCCGGGCCCGGGGACACTGGGGTTTTGGTGGAGGGGGACGGCCCGGGGGACACTGTGGTTTTGGGGGGTGTGGCCCGGGCCCGGGGCCCCTGTGGTTCTGGGGGGTTTGGGCCCGGAAAGGACCTGTGGTTTGGTGGTGTGGACCGGGGGGGACACTGGGGGTTCTGGTGGAGGGGGGCCCGGCCGGACACTGGGGGTTCGGGTTTGGAAAGGTTTTGGCCCGGGGGGACACGTGTTTTTGGTGGAGGGGCCCGGCCCGGGACACTGTGGTTTGGTGGTGTGGACGGCCGGGACCCCTGTGGTTTGGGGGAGGTGGCCCCGGCCGGGACACTTGGTTCTGGGGGAGGGGGGACCGGCCGGGACTTTTGTGGTTTTGGGGGGTGGGGAAAACCGGGCCCGGGGACCTGTGGTTCTGGTGGAGGGGGGAAACCGGGGGACACTGTGGTTCTGGGGGGAGGGGGGCCGGCCCGGGACACTGGGGTTCTGGTGGAGGGGGCCCGGGCCCGGGGACACTTTTGGTTTGGTGGAGGGGGAAAGGGCCCGGGGGGACATGGGGGTTCTGGTGGAGGGGACCGGGGGGGACATTGTGGTTCTGGTGGAGGGGGGCCGGGCCCGGGGACATTTTGGGGTTTGGGGAGGTGGCCCGGCCGGGACACTGTGGTTCTGGTGGGGGTGGACCGGCCGGGAACTGGGGTTTTGGGTTTGGGGGTTTGGAAACCCGGGCCCGGGGCCCCGGCCACCCCTCTCCGCTATTTTACACTATTTCGTTCCGGTTTTTGGGTATAAAAAAGATTTAAAAAAACCCAGTCAAAAAAAAATGATTTTCACCCTGGATCCGGGAGCACCGGGTGGTGGGGGAAAAACCTGTGTAGGAAAAACTAGTGTGGGAAAACTAGTTTTAAAAAGGGAAACCCAGTGTGGGAAACCAGTGTAGGAACTAGTGTAGGAATAGTGTGGAAAACTAGTGTGGAACTAGTGTGGGGAACCAGTTTTGGGAAAACCGTTTGGTTTTTTTTTTTTTAAAACTGGGTTTGGGAAAACCCTAGTGTAGGAACCAGTGTGGGAACTAGTGTGGGAAAATAGTGTAGGAACGGGGTTGTGGGGAACTAGGTAGGAACTAGTGTAAAAACCCAGTTAGGCTATTGTAGGAATAGTGAAAGGAACAGTGTGGGAAAAGGGAACCCAGTGTAGGAAAAAAAACCCCCAATTTTTAAAGTTTAGGAACTAGTGTGGGAAAAAAAAGTTTAGGAATAGTGGGGAACCAGTTTTGGAAACAGTGTAGGAACCATTTGTGGGAACCAGTGTAGGAATGGTTTTGGAAACCCATTTGTGGGAAAATAGTGTGGGGAAACCCAGTGGGGGGAAAAAGTGTAGGAACCGTTTTGGGGAACAGTGTGGGAAAAACCGTTTAGGAAATAGTGAAAGGGAACCCGTGTGGGAAAACCGTGTAGGCCCAGTGTAGGAATGGTGTGGGAAACCCAGTGTGGAAACTAGTGTGGGAAAACCAGTGTGGGAAAACTATTTGTGGGAAACCCAGTGTGGAATTTAGTGTGGGAAAAACCAGTGTAGGAACAAAGTGTTAGGAACCATGTGGAAAATAGTGTGGAACCATTTTGTAGGAATAGTGTGGGGAACCAGTGTGGGAAAACTAGTGTGGGAAAAACCAGTGTAGGAACTAGTTGGGGGGGGGGAAACCAGTGTAAAAAACTAGTGTAGGAACCATTTGTGGGAAAATTTTAGTGTAGGAAACCAGTGTAGGAACTAGTGTAGGAACCAGTGTAGGAACCAGTGTAGGAACTAGTGTAGGAACTAGTGTAGGAACTAGTGTAGGAACTAGTGTAGGAACCAGTGGGGGGAACTATGTGGGAAACCCAGTGTGGGAAAATTTGTGTAGGAACCAGTGTGGGAACTAGGGTGGGAAAAACCCGTGTGGGAAATTATGTAGGAACCAGTGTGGGAAAACTAGGGGTAGGAACCAGTGTAGGAACTAGTTTTGGGGAAAAACCAGTGTAGGAAACTAGTTTTAGGACCAGTGTGGGGAACTAGTTTTGGGAAAACCGGGGTTGTAGGAAATAGTTTTGGGAAAACCAGTTAGGAATTAGTGTAGGAACCAGTGTAGGCATAGTGTGGGGAACCAGTGTGGGGAACTAGTGTAGGAACCAGTGTGGGAAAACTGTGTAGGAACCAGTGTGGGGGAAACCGGGAAAAATATTTTAGGAACTGGTGTACGAAACGGGTGTGGGGAACCGGGTTGTGGAACCAGGTAGGAACTAGTGTAGGAACCAGTGTGGGAATAGTGTGGGAAACCCAGTGTGGGAAAACTGGGTGTGGGAAAAACATTTGTAGGAACTGGGTTGGGAAACCAGGTGGGAAAATGTGTAGGAACCGTGTAGGAATTTTTGTGGAAACCAGGTGGGGAATGGAAAGGAAACCGGGTGTGGGAAACCGTGTAGGAAACTAGGTAGGAACTAGTGTAGGAACTAGTGTGGGAAACCCGTGTGGGAACCCCATTTGTAGGAAAACTGGGTGTAGGAACCAGTGTAGGAACTAGGGGTGGGAAAAACCAGTGTGGAAAACCCAGTGTGGAACTAGTGTGGGAAAACTAGTGTGGGAACTAGTGTAGGAACCAGTGTGGGAAAAAACCGTGTGGGGAAATAGTGTAGGAATAGTGTAGGAAACCAGTGTAGGAACTAGTGTGGGAAAACCCATTTGGGGGGAAACCCCCCCCCCCAAAAGTGTGGGAAAATAGTGAAAGGACTAGTGTGGGGAACCAGTGTAGGAATAGGGTGGGGAAACTGTGTAGGAACTAGTGTGGGAAACTAGTGTGGGAAACCGTGTGGGAATTTTTAGGAACTAGTGTAGGAACTGTGGGGGAACTAGTGTAGGAACTAGTTGGGAAAACCGGGTGTAGGAATAGTGTGGGAAAACTAGTGTGGGAAAACCAGTGTGGGAAAACTGTGTGGGAAAACCGTGTAGGAACTAGTGTGGGAAAACTAGTGTGGGTTTAGTTTTTAGGAACTAGGGTGGGGAAAATAGTGTGGGAACCAGTGTAGGAACTAGTGTGGGAAAACTAGTGTGGGAAAAACCTATTGTGGAAAACATTTGTAGGAAATAGTGTTGGGAAAACTGGGTTTTAAAAACTAGTTTAGGAACTAGTGTAGGAACCAGTGTAGGAAAACAGGGAGGAATAGTGTAGGAACTAGTGTGGAACCAGGTAGGAATAGGTAGGAACTAGTTTTAGGAACTAGTGTAAAAAATCTGGGTTGTGGAAAAAATTTTGTGGGAAACCCAGGTGGAAAACTAGTGTAGGAACTAGTGTAGGAACTGTGTGGGAAACTAGTGTGGGGAAAAAACCGTGTAGGAATTTGTGTGGGAAAACTAGTGTGGGAAAACTATTTGAGGAACCGTGTAGGAATAGTTTTGGGAAAACCAGTGAGGAACTAGTGTGGAACTGTGTAGGAACTAGTGTAGGAATAGTGTAGGAACCAGTGTGGGAAAATGTGTAGGAAAAGTTTTGGAACTGTGTAGGAAACTAGTTTTGGGAAAACCAGGTGGGAAAATAGTGTAGGAACTGGGTGTGGGAAAATATTGTAGGAAACTTTTGTGGGAATAGTGTTGGAACCAGTGTAGGAACTAGTGTAGGAACTAGTAAAAGGAAAACCAGTGTAGGAACTAGTGTGGGAAAACTAGTGTAGGAACCATTTGTAGGAGCAGTGTGGGAAACTATTTGTAGGAACTAGTGTGGGAAACCCCAGTGTAGGAACTAGTGTAGGGGAACAGGGGGTGGGAAACCGTGTAGGAACTAGTGTAGGAATTTGTTTTAGGAATTTGTGTAGGAACCAGTGTGGGAAAACTAGTGTAGGAATTGTGTGGGAAAATGGGTTTTGGGAAAACCGGTGTGGGAAACCCAGTTTTGGGAAAAACTAGTTTTTGGGGAACTAGTGTAGGAACTGTGTAGGAATTTGTTTTAGAAACTAGTGTGGGAAACTGGGTTGGTAGGAACTAGTGTGGGAAACCCCAGTGTAGGAAACCAGTGTGGGGAACTATTTGTAGGAAATAGTGTGGAATAGTGTGGGGAATTTAGGTAAGAACTAGTGTTGGGAAAACTAGTGTGGGGAACAAAATTTTTGGGAAAATTTAGTGTGGGAAAACCATTTGTGGGAAAATAGTGTAGGAATAGTGTAGGAACTAGTGTAGGAACTAGTGTGGGGAACCCAGGTAGGAACTAGTGTGGGAACAAAAGGGTAGGAACAAAGTGTAGGAACCAGTTTTGGAAATGGGTGTAGGTAACTAGTGTGGGAAAATAGTGTGGGAAAAACTAGTGTGGAAAACCAGTGTGGGAAACCAGTGTGGGAAAACTGTGTAGGAACTGTGAAAGGAACTAGTGTGGGAACAGTGTAGGAAACTAGTGTGGGAAAACAAAGTGTAGGAACTAGTGGGGAAAACTAGTGTAGGAACTATTTGTAGGAACCTTTTGGGGGGGGGGGAAACCCCAGTGTAAAAACTGGGTAGGAACAGTGAAGGAATTTAGTGTGGGAAACAGTTTGGGAACCAGTGTAGGAACTAGTGTAGGCCCATTGTAGGAAACCAGTGTTGGGAAACCATGTAAAAAACTAGTGTAAAAAATAGTGTAGGAACTAGTGTAGGAACCAGTGTAGGAACCGTGTAGGAATTTAGTGTGGGAAAACTAGTGTAGGAACTAGTTGGGAAAACCAAAGTTTGGGGAAATATTGTGGGAAAAACTAGTGTGGGAAACTAGTGTAGGAATTTAGTGTAGGAACTAGTGTAAGAACCAGTTTGGGGGAAAACTAGTGTGGGAAAATTAGTGTGGGAACTAGTTTTGGAACTACGGTAGGAATTTGTGTAGGAACTAGTGTGGGAAAACTGTGTGGGAAACCTAGTGTGGGAAAACTAGTGTGGGAAAACCAGTGTGGGAAACTAGTTTTGGGAAACTAGTGTAGGAACTAGTGTAAAAAACTAGTGTAGGAATAGTTTTAAGAACCAGTGTGGGAAAAACTAGGTGGGAAAACTAGTTTTTGGGAAAAACCTAGTGTGGGAAAACTGTGTAGGAATTAGTGTTGGAAATAGTGTGGGAAAATGTGTGGGAAAACTGGGTAGGAACCAGTTTTGGAATGTGTAGGAACTAGTGTGGGAAAATAGTGTGGGAAACTAGGGGTGGGAAAACTTGTTTTAAGGGAACCCGTGTAGGAACTAGTGTGGGAAAAACTAGTGTAGGAATAGTGTGGGAAAACCAGTTTTTAGGAACTAGTGTAGGAACCAGTGTAGGAACTAGTGTAGGAACTAGTGTAGGAACTAGTGTAGGAACCAGTGTAGGAACTAGTGTAGGAACCAGTGTAGGAACTAGTGTAGGAACTAGTGTAGGAACTAGTGTAGGAAACTAGTGAAAAAACCAGTGTGGGAAAACCAGTGTAGGAACTAGTGTAGGAACTAGTGTGGGGAACTGGGTGTAGGAACTGGGTTTTAGGAACTAGTGTGGGAAAATAGGGGTGGGAAAATTTAATCAGTTTTTTCCATGGCAGGCACCAGTTTTGGAAAGTTGTCGGGCTGTTTGTCATGGCAGAGCCCCCAGTGTGGGAAAATTTGTCAGCTTTTTTGTCATGGCATGGCCCCAGTGTGGGAACTAGTCAGCTGTTTGTCATGGAAGAGCACCAGTGTAGAAAAAAGTCAGCTTTTTTTGTCATGGCCAGGCACCAGTTTTGGGAACTAGTCAGCTGTTTTTTCAGGGCAGAGAAACCAGTGTAGAAATAGTCGGGCGGGTTTGTCTTGGCAGAGCACCAGTGTAGGAACTATTTTAAACTGTTTGTAAATGGCGGGAGCCCCCCAGTGTAGGAATAGTCAGCCTTTTTCCCATGGCAGAGAAACCAGGGGTAGGAACTAGTCAGCTTTTTGTCAGGGGCTTTTCACCGAGTAATCACCCCTTTTAAAAACATGGAAAGGTTGTTTAAAAACTAAATTTCCATTTCCAAATTGAAAGGGGGATGTTGCTTGGGCGGAGAGAAGAGGGAGAGAGAGAAAAAGGAAGGGGGTTTTGTGAGAGAAAAGAGGGGGGAGAGAGAAAAGGGGAGGGGGAAAAAGAGAGAGAGAGATGGGGAAGGGGGAGAGGGGGAGAGGGGAAAAGAGAGAGAGGAGAGACGGGGGGGGACAGCAGACAGACAGACAGGGGAAGGAGACAGAGACAGAGACATAGAAAAAGACGAATAGATAGATGAGAGGAGGAGAGGAGAGAGAGAGAGAGGAGAGAAGAGAAAAATGGAGAAGGAGAGAGGAGAGATGAAAAGAGAAAAGGAGAAAAGGAGAGAGGGGGGAGAGGGAGAGAGAGGGGAAAAAGTTTGGGGGGGGGGAGGGGGGGAAATGGGGCCCAAACCGGGTTTCTGTCTGCTGGGACCACTAAAAAACTGTAGTGTGTCAGCTGGGACCATAAAAACTTGAAAGTGTTTTCAGCTGGGCCCCACTAAACACTGAGTTGTGTAAAGCGGGGACCACAAAAACCACTGTGGTGTCAGTGGGCCCAAAGAACACTAGTCTGTGTGCTGGGGCCACTAAACACTTTTTTCTGTGTGCTGGGACCACTAAACACTAGTCTGTGTGCTGGACCACTAAACACTAGTCTGTGTGCTGTGGACCACTAAACACTAGCCTGTTGTGCTGGGACCACTAAAACTAGTCTGTGTGCTGGGACCACTAAACACTAGTCTTGTGTGCTGGGACCTCTAAACACTTGCTTGTGTGTGGGACCACTAAACACTAGTCTCTGTGCTGGGACCACTAAACACTAGCTGTGTGCTGGGACCACTAAACACTAGCTTTTGGTGGGACCACTAAACACTAGCTTGTGTGTTGTGACCACTAAACACTAGCTTGTGTGCTGGGACCACTAAACACTAGTCTGTGTGCTGGGACCACTAAACACTAGTCTGTGTGCTGTGACCACTAAACACTAGCCTGTGTGCTGGGACCACTAAACACTAGCCTGTGTGCTGGGACCACTAAACACTAGTCTGTGTGCTGGGACCACTAAACACTAGTCTGTGTGCTGGGACCACTAAACACTAGCTGTGTGCTGGGACCACTAAACACTAGCTTGTGTGCTGTGGACCACTAAACACTAGCTGTGTGCTGGGACCACTAAACACTAGTCTGTGTGCTGGGACCACTAAACACTAGCTGTGTGCTGGGACCACTAAACACTAGTCTGTGTGCTGGGACCACTAAACACTAGCCTGTGTGCTGGGACCACTAAACACTAGTCTGTGTGCTGTGACCACTAAACACTAGCTTGTGTGCTGGGACCACTAAACACTAGTCTGTGTGCTGGGACCACTAAACACTAGCTTGTGTGCTGGGACCACTAAACACTAGCTTGTGTGCTGGGACCACTAAACACTAGCTTGTGTGCTGGGACCACTAAACACTAGCTTGTGTGCTGGGACCACTAAACACTAGTCTGTGTGCTGGGACCACTAAACACTAGCTTGTGTGCTGTGACCACTAAACACTAGCTGTGTGCTGTGACCACTAAACACTAGCTTGTGTGCTGGGACCACTAAACACTAGTCTGTGTGCTGGGACCACTAAACACTAGCTTGTGTGCTGGGACCACTAAACACTAGTCTGTGTGCTGGGACCACTAAACACTAGTCTGTGTGCTGGGACCACTAAACACTAGTCTGTGTGCTGGGACCACTAAACACTAGCCTGTGTGCTGGGACCACTAAACACTAGTCTGTGTGCTGGACCACTAAACACTAGCTTGTGTGCTGGGACCACTAAACACTAGTCTGTGTGCTGGGACCACTAAACACTAGCTTGTGTGCTGGGACCACTAAACACTAGCTTGTGTGCTGGGACCACTAAACACTAGCTGTGTGCTGGGACCACTAAACACTAGCTTGTGTGCTGGGACCACTAAACACTTCATAAGTGCGAGTTTAAATCTCTCACCAGTGACCTACTTGCACGTTTGTTGACTCATAAGGTATAGTGATAAGCTTTACAAAACCCACAACAACAGCTAAATCTGGCCGAGTGGCATCTGTTTTGAATGCTAACATTTTATTATTGGATTTCTCCGAGTAATATAAATTGTGGTAAGAGAATAACATCAGTTTGGGACATTAAAATGAGGGTTATGACACTCCGAATAACCTAGACTGGTTATGGAAACCTGGTTGGTTGGTTAATGTTTGTCAGGAAACAGGACAAGTAGTTCTTGACGCGGATCTTAGTCAATATGATGACCAGTAGCTGGAGGTGCGGGATATCTGATAGAGACCTTCCACTGGCTTACTGGTCCACCCCTTTTAAAATTGTAGTAACGATTATAACTGTGGAAAACCTGGATAATTTTTCTAGGATTTGTGTGTGGTAATTGATAAGAGAATAATATTTATGTAATAATGCAAGGGTGTAATGCTACTGTAACTTAAAAGGCGACAAGCCACAAGGAAACAAACATCCCCTATACTTTATTTATTGTAATCAGTTATTTAAGTAAAATGTAATTGTTGTAATGTTGGAAAAGTTAATATTCCGAGAAAGAAAATATATAAGACACCTGGGAGTGTCACTGAATATAAAATAAACATGTGTACAAAATAAAAGTTTTAATAGATACCAATAGGGAGTAACAGCAAGGCGGACTGATGGCGGACTGGTGAATGTTTAAATTAATAGTGGCCCATAGAAATAGTATTGGAAAAAATGGGGCTAGAAGATCAATGAAAATGAAATTCATCCGGAAGTGTCCAGATATATAAGGATTCGGCATAATAAGGCTGTTAAGGATGATAATACCAGGAAGTGGTAGCTGGACATGATGACCACCGCCTCTGCACTGCAATAATTTAGGTTCACCTTCCAGTGTATGTTACAGAACCACACAACAGGTAAGGTTTCTAGATATTGACCAATTTTTCTGGTTGATTTCATGTAGGGAGGCGTTAGGATATATCACACATTATGTGTAATTAGTAATACATGTACATACAAAATACTACTTGAGTTAAGTCCAATTTTCATACAGTCCATGTTTACTGGTGTAAATTTTCATAATAAATATCCAGGAACCGTATGTTCCTAATCTAGGGTCCCGGGGTTAGTTGGGACATTGTTTACGACCCCAGGGTTTCCTAAAGTACCAAAAGTCTCCAAGATACATCAACATCAGTAAGTTACAATTTATTTTTGTGTCTAGAGTTCTCCCTAGTGTGTGGGTGGAAAGTTAATTCGAGATTGTGTACTCGTGAAAAGTCCCCCACATAATTTCTAACACTAACCATTACGATACATGAAACCTTAGATACTGTCGTTAGTCTTAAGTGTGTTCACTGACTTCATTTACACACTGCTGGGATGTTTACCAGCAAGACACACGACACACGACACATCCCAACAACGTTGTAAAGTTAGAGCAAACGTAGCGGGGAGAAATGTGATTCTCTGATCAGGAAATTGTATTAAATTCTGTCAAGTGTCATTGTATCAAGAGGATAATTACGGAATATTTACTCTGTATAGAAACCTAATGATGAAGAATCTGAGAGGCAAACAGAGGACAGATGCCACTAAGATCTTGGAGGATACCATGCTAGTGTACGGGTAACTAACATTGCTGGTATCTCCCTCACACCTTCAAGGGAGGCTCTTTGATGCCACTGAGAAGCTCTTGATCCAAAGAAATAGACTTGTCCTTCTCTTCTTGGATCGAACTTGAATTCCTCCTGTTCCTTCAGGTTTTATTGCTCCCACTTATAATAATAATAATAATGGGTTCTTCCTTTATCTAGATAAACTGTCCTTTAGTGTATATAATGTACCTTTATACTGTGTTAGTTAAACTGGTTAACACTAAGTGCTTTAAGATTAAATCTTCGAAAGAAACCTAAGCTCTCATTGGGTCAGTTATTTTCCTCGATATCTGTAAATGCAAATTTTAATTATATGTTTTCTTGTTGATCATATCTGAATCTACACTGGGGAGGGTCTGTCAGGTTTGGTTAAGCATCAATTTTAAGTTAGGTAGGTATGTCAGGAAACAGGACAAGTGTTTCCTGACGAGGGACTTAATCATATGATGACTTGCTGCTGGAGCTCGTAGTCATCTGACAGAGGTCCTCCGCTGGCTTATGGTTCATCTCTTTAAAAAATTATAGTTATGTTTAGTGTTTAGGAACTGGTGTCACAAGTGTAGGAAAGCCAGGATATAACGGTGTCCTGAGTCTTCGTTTAGAACAAATTGATAATGGTTTGGGACGCCACTCCTGAGTACATACACTTGTCAGAAAGGCATACAGTACTGAACTAAGAGTAAGAGTACACGATGCTTATGTTACTTTAAACACTGTAAAATTCCTGGTAACAATAAAACCACCATTAGGCTAGTTAGCTTCTGCACTTTCAGGTTAAACTGTCTTCATGCTCATGAGTTAGTGTTACATAATGTCTAGCAAGTATAACTTTTCACATAAAATTAATGTTTTTTTATTGCAATTTTTAAGACTGTTAGATTATGTGCCCGCAATAACCTAACTTAACCTAACCTAGCCTAATCGTTATATCTAATATTGTACAGCATATTAAAATCATTTGATATATAATGATATAACTTATGGCTCTCGCATCTTCAATTAATTTTTTTAATCGTTAGGACATTAATCCAAAAAATGCAACTTACGAAAATGAAGAGAGGCTCAACTCCTGATCAAGGGCAGTTCGCTAAATTTGGTCTCAGTCGTGAAGGCGCTAAACAGTACTACTGGTCACTTAGTATGGGGCCGAACGCTAATGGCAAGTCATACATCAATTCATGGTGTTTATATTTATATATACCGTATATAATTATAGTTAATTTTTATTGTATATTACTGTTTATTTTTTTGATGAGCGTGTATTGCCGCTCTAATGGGACTCCCATCAGCTCAGGCTGGCCACAACTTTCACGGTGTAATGCAGTCGCGCCTCAAACGAAATTACGTCCCCCTACCTCTAACACTGTTCCCAGTCTCTTAAAATAGAGATTAGTCTCCTTTATTGAACTATTTCCCAACAACTCATATGGATTCCCAGGGAACATGGTATCCATCAATGTCAACCCCAAATTAGTATAACATTCCTTACCTTTCGACCACCATTCTCAGCACAGAATCGCATGTTTTAAATACGGGTTTTGCTACACATATCCCTCTCCAAAGGATGTGTCTTGATGATAGTGAAGGGTTCTTGATTCAGGAAAGTAGCACATTAATCCCTCCTCCCAACACTACTAGGCGATACAGACATTGTGATGAATGGTTTTGAAAACCGACAAGTTGAAGAATTGAGACACTTATGCAACATATGGGAATCTTTATTGAGGGAACGTTTCGCCACACAGTGGCTTCATCAATCCAATACAAATCATAAGGGTGTAAGGAGATGAGGAGTTTGAGGTAATCAGTCCCTCAGCCTGGAGTCGATGTGTTCAGTCCATCAGTCTTGTAGAAATACAGCATAGGGCGGTAGCAGTGGCTTATGTACTGCAGTCAGGTGAGGTGAAGCAGGAGGAGGCGGGGTCGTAGTGGTACCATCCACTACTCGAAGTAGGTCTTCCTCCAAAGGTTGGACAAGTTTTGAAGAATTCTTTGTGTCAAGATCCCATGATGCTGCAGTGTCTGACAAATGTGATGAATGGTTTTGAGCTCTCAATCGGTAGCAACACAGCCAGCCCTTTCCCCTCCTCCCGAGAGAGAAGCAGTTTAAGTGTTGGGAAGGGAGCTCAACTCCCCGCTGTTAGCACTGGACGGTGTTCATTACGTTGACTGCTGCGTACTGCCTCCGCTACACCACCCAGTAACATTCACCCTCTTTATTTACCTACACTACAAACAATGACCACCATCATTCTGCTGTACTCACAGTCATCCAGTTTAAACTGAGCAGCCAATAACTGTGTGCAAGGTGGATCAGGTAGTAATGTGCTTATTAGGAAGAGTGAAATCTTGGCTTATAAAGCAAATATTATTTTGCCACTCAGGGAAACTTATTGACGTAATAAGAAAGAAATCAGTGAGTGTAATAAATCAGTCTGAATATCACGAAATTAATTCATGCCATTGATTTAAATGATAACTAAATTTAGAGTGAACTTGGATAGGTTGAGGATGACTGAGCTAAAATTAATGCCTCTGTTAGTTCTTATGTTAGCTCTAAATAGGTCTGTTAATGCATAATCTATATTTATTAAAAATAACGGTCATTACGGTACTTTCATTTCTTTGACCGATTCTACCCAAAAACACGAGAAAAAGGAGGAAATAATTATGTCAGTTGCAAGTTAAAAAAATGTAGATTCTAGTCAAGGTGAATGTGAAAAAGATTTAGGAGTTCTAGATAATAGAAATTTAAAGCCAAGGCAACGGTGCATGAGTGTTCACAATAAAGCTAATAGAATTCTTGGCTTCATATCAAGAAATATTAATAATAAAAGTCCCAAGGTTATACTTCGACTGTATATATCTACTGTAAAACCTCAGTTCTGGTCTCTATTTTACAGGATGGACATAAATACGCTCGAAAATATACAGAGAAGAATGAATTTCATGTATTAGAAACCTTTCCTAGTAAAATAGGCTGAAGGCATTGAACTTGCACTCTTTGGAAAGGCCAGGTAGTCATGGAGGCAGGAACTTTGGTTAGCGTTAAATATGAGTTGGACGGGTACGTGAGTGAGTGTGGGTGGGTGGGCGTCAATTGGACCTGCTTACCATGGGCCAGTAGGCCTGCTGAAGTGTTATTTCGTTTTTATGTTCATAAGTTTTAATACTTCGTCGCAGACAGTTAAAACAGTAGTAATACCACAAGCAATCACCAGAACTGCTACAACAAGAACCAAGAATGCCATAAGCAAGCACCAGCACAACACACAACCAATGGTCGGAACCACAACAAAGGGTCGGAACCACACAGCCAAGAGTCAGTACACCAGCACAACACAACCAAGAGTCAACACCGCACAACCAAAAGTCAACACCACACAACCAAAGGTTATCGCCATCACCAGTTGATCTTGGTGCTTGATTATGAATGACATAGTATTACTACTCCATCAGTGGCTGATTCCCTCCCAACGTGCCTATTTTAACCCGTTGTTGAGTGCTTCTCACGTCTGGCTACATCTGGCTTCCCCCTTGCTGTCTTCAGCATTCCTTCCCCTCTGCTACTGGCAATAGCACCTTACACACCCCTCCCAGCTATTGGCTACAGCACCCTTTCAGCCTCCAATTGCTGGTTACAGCACCCCTGTTGATGGCTGCTGTATCCCAACGTGGATACAGCAACATTTGAATGAAAATTGCGAGGTCCTTGGTTCGAGACCCTGGCTTGGGGAAACATGGGCTAATTTCCTACACTCTTGATGCCCTGTCCACATAGCAGTAAAAAAGAACTAGGTACCTTCCTTTTAGCCTGCTATTGTGAGTTGCATTCAGAGAAAAATATGTTAAAAACTCCACTCCTTTTGTAATATCATCCTGTGTAAGAAAAAAACTCTAGTTCTGTGTAAGAAAACTTCAGTGCCTACTGGAAGTATTCAACCGTTGGGCAAAAGGTATCCGTGTACCTAATGATGTTAATTAAAAAAATCCTCATGGCCTTCTCTCAAATGCTAGCCACATCTCCTTCCTGTGGCTACATCACCCTTTCCACTGCTGGTTGCTTCCCCCTCCCCCGTGGCCGCAACACCCGCCAGTTGGCATCACAGGTCGCATGTACACCCAGCCTGAACCAGAATTTACTTGCAATATGTAGACCCTTCAGGGGGATGGCTTTTTGGGGGGTTAGTGTTCTTTTCCCAACGTTAGTTTCTGAACCGGGTATCATTAGATAACAATTTCACCCTGACCTGAAATTTTAATCACTAGTCGATTATAATACGAGGGAACGTCTTTTAATGGTGTTGTTGACTTCATGTATAGAAGTCAGTCTGTAACCTGAATGATTCCGGTTAATCACATCACTGTTTATATTCTGAACAGCTTGGCGTGAGAATTCTAATCGAGAAAATTTCTGGGTAGAGGCAATTGTCAGAAAATGTTATTTTGTAACTAATACGTTCATGCTGACTACTAAAACGTTTTTAAAGATAATCATTAAAAATTTGTCGTGTTGATACCTTGGTGTTAAGTGTAATTTCCTGTGAGAGAAAGTTGCTTTATGGTTTCCACGTGTTATTTATTATTATCTTGAAAAATGTAATTTACAGTTTATATACGTATGTCTTATGTTAATATAATAGTTTTTTTGAATTATGGAAAATCTGTGAAAGTTTGCATAATATTTATATATATATATATATATATATATATATATATATATATATATATATATATATATATTATATATATATATATATATATATATATATATATATATATATTATATATATATATTAAAGGAGAGATGTTAATTTTAAGGTCAGTATTTGCATAAACGTTCTTAAAAAATCTTTATAGATCTGCATTAAAGAAATGTTATATAGTTTATAATTTTTGGGTGTCTGGCCAATACTATGTGAAAAGATTATGTAATTAAATTATTTTGTATTTTAGAGGAATGGTTGAAGAGTTTTGTTAAGTTTAGAGGCTATCGATTGTTTGAGGGATCTTCTAACCTACAGCTCAATAATACACTCACAACCAGTAATACTTTAATTCCGAAAATGGGGAATACAGTGAACTCGGTGTATACAGACATACATACCTAGAACTGGAATGGTACATCAGTATCTACAATGAGGCTGTGTATATTATGTCGTGCCGGATATGTAAAACTGGTCAGTTAGCAAGAACTCATTTAAAATTAAGCCCTTTCTAAAATTTTCTCTTATACCTTTAAAGATATATTTTTTCATTAATGTTAATGTAAAATTTTTTAATTTTGCACCAAAAGACTCTTAGAAAACTTACCTAACCTTATTATAACAAGAACAATTTATTTTAGCCTAACCCAACTATATATATATTTTAGATTTGTTTACAATAATTTAATACTAAACAAACAAAGTGAGATATATTTTTTTCGTTAGGTTCAGAATGATTTTGGCGAAATTATTGCATACAAAAATTTTCGCTTGTCCTATATGGCAAGATGAGCGTTGCTATTTAAGTCAAGATCGCAAGTTCTGCCTATTCGGCACGACATATATATATATATATATATATATATATATATATATATATATATATATATATATATATATATATATATATATATATATATATATATATATATATATATATATATTATATATATATATATATATAATTATAATTATATGCAGACAAATAAAGTAGGTGAGGTGCATAATTCAGTGCACACCCTACAGTACTTCCTCCCCTCGGGATACATGAGGTTTTTCTCTTAGTAAATCCCTCGCACTACCAGACAAACGCTAAGCAGATTCTTAGTACTTTCGGTCAACTGTCTTAGACAATCTGTCTTCCCTTACTGTCAAGAGGAAACCAACATTGCCTACAGTACTATCAAGAATTTAGTAACCAAGAGAAACGCACCACAAAGAAACTTATCCTGAATACAACAAAGTGTACGTGAGGGAGCAGTTGACGACCTGAGAATAACATATCATGGCACACCAGTACGCAGAGTTATTTAAAAAATTGTCTGTACAATACACCGGAACTCTGTATTCATATATACCTCTCGGTGTATATATCGTGTGGTATTATAGTATTTAACATCAATTTGTTTTCTTCTAAATCGATTCAAAATTATGCTTCTAATGTTATTAAATATAAATTTTGCGTTATAGTCCTGTAGTGGCTATTTATCTAACATTTCATGTTTTATAGAGGTGCTAGTCTTGTCCTGAATATTTTAATATTATAACTTCAATTTTATGCATCTTATTGGAGACTGAGAGTGTGGAGGGTAGAAGAAGAATTATAAAAATAGAGGGAAGGGATGAAGAGGCATTTTTCTTGAAATAAAATTTTCGCTTAATAAATATCTGGACGAGAGCTGTTTTTAACTTGCTTGATTGTGTCGTGATCGAAATAAAAAATAGTTTGCTCTTCCGTGATCGAAAAAACTTACAAATTTGTATATTAATACTTTTCTTTAGTAGGTCTTGGTTTGATTATAATGTGGTTATTCTAGTCTCTAATACATTTGTTCCCAGTAGATACAGATACATAATGCTGTCATGAGGAAATAAACTCAGCTACTAACGGCTCTTGATTCTGCTATTTCATAAAAATCTGAGGCTTTGAGCAGTTTTGACTTGGTATAAGTTGTGTTCATGCAGTGGATTGTTATTATGCAGCAGCAGCTTAAAACGTGACTCGCACTATTTATGGTTGTAAGTCAGGGGCGGAGTCAGCGTGCACATCTACCCAGGACTGTCACACTAGTGTTTTCCCTCCTACTCCAGCGACATGGGGCAAGTAAATATTAGGTGGTCGTGTCTCATATATATATATATATATATATATATATATATATATATATATATATATATTAATATATATATCTTATTATAAATATATATATTTATATATATATATATATATATATACACGTTGTGTGTTGTGTAGTGTTTATGCAGAAAGCTGCCATTACCTTGAGCTTTGATGAAGTAATAATTCCAACAAGCTAGATGGGGACAGCGGCTTCCTCGACTTCTCCACACAAATCCTGGTGTGCTTTTTAACGTAAAATTTCTAAGAAACACTCGTATTCTTCAGATCTGCGTCATTTGGAAAACTTCACAAGTCACAGTACCGTGGCTGGAGCTATTCACAACCAACCCTTAAGCAATAAATCTAGAGCGTCAGCGTCTGCATAACATCATTACTGCGGTATATTTCCTTCTATACGTCCTCGGTATCTCGGCATCTGAAAATGTCTTCGGAAAAAAAAACGCTTCTCATTTAGTGAGAATATTAATGTTAGTCTTGTAGTCCCTGGACCAGCAAAAATGTGAACTCCTCGAAAACAAAGAAAATACTAGCAGTCACTCTTTCTAAATACCAAACCCGGCAGGGATCGGTCCCTTAATTCTTGTTCATTATCTTTCCCTAAACCCCTTAATCCTTTTTTGCTGTCTTATTCTATTTCAGTTCCCCTCTTCTCCACCCTCTCCCCGTTATCATTATCAGCCCTGTGGTCATCAATACTGACTACCACCTGACTACCGACACTGGAGGTGCAAACTGCGAAGTCGTCCTGACTGACAACTATAACACAGTAATACAAAAAATTAATAAGACAGAGTTCTATGCATTGATGTTTAAAATATATTTCAGCTAAATTGAGTCTTGAGACAATTTTTACCTGAGTACATTATAACGACTGATGGTGTGTAGTTCCCATGCTCATCTCGTACTTAAATGGATAAATACGATACTTCAGTGAGATGTGGCTCTTGAAAGCAGGTGTGGCTCCTGAGGGCAGGTGTGGCTCCTGAGGGCAGGCGTGACTCCTGAGGGCAGGTGTGGCTCTTGAGGGCAGGCTCGACTCTTGAAGGCAGGTATTGCGTTTGAGGCCAGTTGTGGCTCCTGAGGACAAGTGTGGTTCATGAGGGCGGTTGTGGCTCCTGAGGGCAGGTGTGGCAGTGACAATACCAAGAGTTACCCCAGCGGGCAGTTGTAATTACTGTGAGCTAGGATGATTGAAATTGATTGTCGACGCTGTGTCTACCAATAGTGTGATTGATAGAGAACTCTGGGGTGTCTGCACCCCTTGTTCGCAACCCCTTGTTCGTAGCCACCACCACCACTTGTTCATAGCCTCCACCATCCCTTGTTCACGGCCTAAACCACCCCTTGTTCATGGCATAAACCACCCCTTGTTCATGGTCTCCACCACCTCTTGTTCATGAAATACACCACCCCTTGTTCATGACCTCCACCACCTCTTGTTCATGGAATACACCACCCCTTGTTCATGGCCTCCACCACCTCTTGTTCATGGAATACACCACCCCTTGTTCATGGCCTCCACCACTCCTTGTTCATAGCCTCCACCACCTCTTGTTCATGAATACATCACCCCTTCTTCATGAATACATTACCCCTTGTTCATGGAATACACCACCCCTGGTCTCAGACCGGGCCGCAGGGGCCTTGACCCCCGAAACCCTCTCCAGGTAAACTCCAGGTAAATCCCTTTTTCATGGCCTACACCACTCATTGTTCATGGCCTCCAATACGCCTTGTTCATGACCTCCATAGCTCCTTGTTCAATGCCTTCACAACCCTTTGATCATGGCCTCCACCACAACATTCATGGTTTCCACCACAACATTCATGGCCTCCAACACAACATTCATGGCCTCCACCACAACATTCATGGCCTACAGCACAACAACAATCATGGCCTCCACCACAACAATTATGGCTTCCACCACAACATTCACGGCCTCCACCACAACATACATGGCCTCCACTACAACAATCATGGCCTCCAACACAACATTCATGGCTTGCACCACAACATTCATGGCCTTCACCACAACATTATTGTTGTCAACAATTTATTAGTGTCATTACCTATCCTGTTGAAAGCCCTGACTAAGGACGTGATTCAAGCCTCTATCAGCTGTACAACCAGCTGACTCGCTGACACACATCAAAGACTTCAAGAGACTCGTACACGCAGGTTTAGTTTGATTTCGCAATAGAAATCACACACCTAGGTAACAAGTGCTTGCCAGTCATTGCCTGTGATGAGTCTCTCGTGGTTAAATAATTTTTGTACAGATGTGGCGTTAGACACTTTGTATTTGTTGTTGTCTTGATACTATGTGTGTGTGTGTGTGTATGTACTCACCTAGTTGAGGTTGCGGGGGTCGAGTCCGAGCTCCTGGCCCCGCCTCTTCACTGATCGCTACTAGGTCACTCTCCCTGAACCGTGAGCTTTATCATACCTCTGCTTAAAGCTATGTATGGATCCTGCCTCCACTACATCGCTTCCCAAACTATTCCACTTACTGACTACTCTGTGGCTGAAGAAATACTTCCTAACATCCCTGTGATTCATCTGCGTCTTCAACTTCCAACTGTGTCCCCTTGTTACTGTGTCCAATCTCTGGAACATCCTGTCTTTGTCCACCTTGTCAATTCCTCTCAGTATTTTGTATGTCGTTATCATGTCCCCCCTATCTCTCCTGTCCTCCAGTGTCGTCAGGCACTGTGTGTACTCACCTATTTGTACTCACCTATTTGTGGTTGCAGGGGTCGAGTCATAGCTCCTGGCCCCGCCTCTTCGCTGATTGCTACTAGGTCCTCTCTCTCCCTGCCCCATGAGCTTTATCATACCTCGCCTTAAAACTATGTATGGTTCCCGCCTCCACTACGTCACTTTCTAGGCTATTCCACGGTCTGACTACTCTATGATTGAAGAAATACTTCCTAACATCCCTTTGATTCATCTGAGTCTTCAACTTCCAATTGTGACCTCTTGTGTCTGTGTCCCCTCTCTGGAACATCCCGTCTTTGTCCATCTTGTCTATTCCGCTCAGTATTTTATATGTCGTTATCATGTCTCCCCTGACCCTCCTGTCCCCCAGTGTCGTCAGGCCGATTTCCCTCAACCTTTCTTCGTAGGACAATCCCCGTAGCTCTGGGACTAGTCTTGTTGCAAACCTTTGCACTTTCTCTAATTTCTTGACGTGCTTGACTAGGTGTGGATTCCAAACTGGTGCTGCATACTCCAGTATGGGCCTGACGTAAATGGTATACAGAGTCTTAAACGAATCCTTACTGAGGTATCGGAACGCTATCCGTAGGTTTGCCAGGCGCCCGTATGCTGCAGCAGTTATCTGATTGATGTGCGCCTCAGGAGATATGCTCGGTGTTATACTCACCCCCAGATCTTTTTCCTTGAGTGAGGTTTGCAGTCTTTGGCCATCTAAACTATATTGTGTCTGCGGTCTTCTTTGCCCTTCCCCAATCTTCATGACTTTGCATTTGGCAGGGTTAAATTCAAGGAGCCAGTTGCTGGACCAGGCTTGTAACCTGTCCAGGTCTCTTTGTAGTTCTGCCTGATCCTCATCCGATTTGATTCTTCTCATTAACTTCGCATCATCTGCAAACAAGGACACTTCTGAGTCTATCCCTTCCGTTATGTCGTTTACATATACCAAGAACAGCACAGGTCCTAGGACTGACCCCTGTGGAACCCCGCTTGTCACAGGCGCCCACTCTGACACCTCGTCGCGTACCATGACTCGTTGTTGCCTCCCTGTCAGGTATTCTCTGATCCATTGCAGTGCCTTTCCTGTTATGTGTGCCTGAACCTCTAGCTTTTGCAGTAACCTCTTGTGAGGAACTGTGTCGAAGGCCTTCTTGCAGTCCAAAAGTATGCAGCCGATCCACCCCTCTCTCTCTTGTCTTACTTCTGTCACCTTGTCATAAAACTCTAGTAGGTTTGTGACACAGGATTTTCCTTCCCTGAAACCATGCTGGTTGTCATTTATACACTTGTTTCTTTCCATGTGCCCCACCACTCTCCTCCTGATGATCTTCTCCATGACCTTGCATACTATACACGTTAGTGATACAGGTCTGTAGTTTAGTGCCTCATGTCTGTCTCCCTTTTTAAAAATTGGGACTACATTTGCCATTTTCCATACCTCAGGGAGTTGCCCAGTTTCAAATGATGTGTTGAAGATCTTTGTTAATGGCTTACACAATATCTCTGCTCCCTCTTTAAGGACCCATGGAGAGATGTTGTCTGGTGCCACCGCCTTTGAGGTGTCAAGTTCGCATAGCAGCTTCTTCACCTCCTCCTTGGTTATATGTACCTCATCCAGCACTTGCTGGTGTGCCCCCTGTTCTGATTTCCTGGAGTCCTACTGCTTTCCACTGTAAATACCTCTTTAAATCTTGTGTTGAGCTCCTGACATACCTCTTGGTCGTTTCTTGTGAATTCCCCATCACCCTTCCTCAGTCTGATTACCTGGTCCTTGACTGTTGTTTTCCTCCTGATGTGGCTGTACAACAGCTTTGGGTCAGTCTTTACTTTTGATGCTATGTCATTTTCATATTGTCTCTGAGCCTCCCTTCTTATCTGTGCATATTCGTTTCTGGCTCTTCGGCTGATTTCTTTATTTTCCTGAGTTCTCTGTCTTCTGTACCTTTTCCATTCTCTAGTACACCTAGTTTTTGCCTCCCTACACCTTTGGGTGAAGCAAGGACTCGTTCTGTTCTTCCCATTATTTCTGTTTCCCTTGGGAACAAACCTCTCCTCTGCCTCCTTGCATTTTGTTGCTACATAGTCCATCATTTCTTGTACTGGTTTTCCTGTCAGTTCCCTCTCCCATTGAATGTCTTGAAGGAAGTTCCTCATTCCTGAGTAGTTCCCCCTTTTGTAGTTTGGTTTTTCCCAGCCTATTCCTGCTACTCTCTCCACTTGGAGCTCAACTATGTAGTCGAAGCACAGAACCACATGATCACTAGCTCCCAGGGGCCTTTCATACATGATACCCTCGATGTCCGAACTACTCATGGTGAATACAAGGTCCAGCCTTGCTGGTTCATCCTTTCCTCTCTCTCTGGTAGTGTCTCTAACATGTTGATGCATGAGGTTTTCCAGTACCACATCCATCATCTTGGCTCTCCATGTTTCGGGACCCCCATGGGGCTCCAGGTTTTCCCAGTCAATCTGCTTGTGATTGAAATCACCCATAACTAGTAACTTTGCTCCCCCCATGTGTGCTCTCCTGGCCACCTCGGCTAGTGTGTCGATCATTGCTCTGTTGCTCTCATCGTATTCTTCTCTTGGCCTCCTGCAGTTCTGTGGTGGGTTGTACATTAATGCAATTATCACCTTATGTCCCTCAGACTGGATTGTTCCTACTAAGTAGTCCCTTTCGCCTATGCCATCCATTCCTTCCATTTTCTCAAAATCCCACTGGTTTTTAATGAGCAGTGCAACTCCTCCTCCCCCCTCTCCTCCCTCTGTCTTTCCTGAGGATTTGGTATCCGGATGGAAAGATTGAATCTGTTATTATTCTGGTGAGTTTTGTTTCTGTGAGTGCCATTATGTCTGGGGATGTCTCTTTGATTCTTTCGTGCCACTCCTCAAATTGTCTGTTATTCCTTCTGCATTTGTATACCACACCTTCAACTTCTTTTCTAAGACTGTGGTCTGGGAGGTATATTGGGGTTGGGGAAGTGGGAGACCTGATAAGGAACTATGGGTTGTTGCTGTGGGGGTGGAGTTTGTAATGTAGTGGGTGGGGGCATTGGATGTGGCATGGGTGTTTTGATTTAGAGGGTTTGGTTGCACTGGGGTTGACCTGGTTGGGAGGCTTCTATAGGAAGTTGTGAGGGAGGCTGTATTTGATCTTCTTCCTGGGTCTGGGATCTCCTGTCTGTCTTCTCCATCCCCTCTCTTTCCTCCTTTCGCATTTGTACCATCTCTCTCAGTTTCTGCCTTTCTTCTTGTGTTCTGTCGCGGTCGAGATACACCTTCCTGTATGCCGGCATGTCCCTTAATCGTGCTTTCTCCTGCAGGATCCTGGTCCGAGTCGCTTCTGCCTTGAATGTCACTTTCACTGGCCGGGTTCTTTTCTTTACAAACCCCCCTATTCTCCGAAAATTTTCCAGCTGGGTCAGGTCCTCTTCTCCTATTGCTTTCATGATGCTTTCAATTGCTTTCAATTCAAGTGTGTGTGTGTGTGTGTGTGAGTGTCTACCCTTGTGTGTGTGTGCTTGTGTGTGAGGGAGGGAGGGTTAGGGGGGGGGTAGGTGGTGTGGTTAAAAGATCCGTCGTGTAGGCACAAATTTAGTCTCATTTATATTTCCCAATTATGCTACTCTCTCCACTTATTGCTCTTTCTGGATTTACGTATTGTTGCTGGTTATTATCATTTTCCTTGTTCACATTGAAGAGGACTTCCAAGCTTCCTAAGTGTTCTTACTGCTAATAACTACCGGTAGTAACACTGCCTGTGTGCGTGTGTGCATGTGTGTGTGTGAGTGTGTGTGTGGTGAAGTGTCTTGTGTGGTGTAATGACTGGCCGCAACTTCTTGGACCTGACACAACCCTCCTGGGACTTGACCCTAGCACCGTCTTACAATGTTGCCCTTAAAAGCTTGTCCCACCTACCTTCTCACACTCGTCAACACTATATTCTCTATGCCCTATGCTATTTCTATCTAATTCTGGTAATAGCTTGCAGGAGTTAGTGACCAGTATCAAACAGATGCAAGGCCAGCCGGGCCGTCAACATGCAAACCAAAAAATAGGCAAAATAAACTTGCGCTCAATGGTGCGATGACAGTTGCCAGCTGCTGATGACGAAGTCGTCGTACGTAGGCCTTAAATCCCTATTTTGGAATCCTTCACCCGTGATGTTTAAAAAACCATTAATATTCTCATACATCCCGCTTCCTCACGCGATTTCACTCTTCACTGATGATAGTATACACTTCACATTATATACACTTCACTTTATATGTATAATGGCACACAACTTGTCGTGACGTCACTTCTTCAGGCCTACCGCTGCCAATGTGGCCCAACAGCGCCTAAGACCCCCAACGGGTTTTCGCTTTGAAATATTATGATTTCAGCTTTCCTCCACTTTCTTTAACTAATAACTTTAATTATCACTCGTAGTATTGTTCACTGACGTTCCACTACCACTGATTACTGCTAGCTGTTATGTGTGTATGTGTGTGTGTGCATGTGTGTGTGTGTGTGTGTGTATGTGTGTGTGGTATGTGTGTGTGTGTGTGTGTGTGGTGTGTGTGTGTGTGTGTTGTGTGTGGTGTGTGTGTGTGTGTGTGTGTGTGTGTGGGGTCTGTGTGTACTGCAAGGTGCCAGTCTAGTCTACTGCAAGGTGCCATTCTTGGCTACTGCAGGGTGCTATTCTTGGCTACTACAGAGTGTCATTCTTGGCTACTGCAAGGTGACAATCTTGGATACTGCAAGGTGCCATTCTTGGCTACTGCAGGGAGCTATTCTTGGCTATTGCAAGGTGCCATTCTTGGCTACTGCAAGATGCTATTCTTGGCTTCTGCAGGGTGCCATTTATGGCTACTGCACAGTGCCAATCTTGGCTACTGCAAGGTGCTTTTCTTGGCTACTGCAGGGTGCCATTCATGGATACTGCAAGGTGTTATTCTTGGCTACTACAGAGTGCCATTCTTGGCTACTGCAGAGTGCCATTCTTGGCTACTGCAGAGTGCCATTCTTGGCTACTACAGAGTGCCATTCTTGGCTACTGCAGAGTGCCATTCTTGGCTACTACAGAGTGCCATTCTTGGCTACTGCAGAGTGCCATTCTTGGCTACTGCAGAGTGCCATTCTTGGCTACTGCAGAATGCCATTCTTGGCTACTGCAGAGTGCCATTCTTGGCTACTGCAGAATGCCATTCTTGGCTACTACAGAGTGCCATTCTTGGCTACTGCAGAGTGCCATTCTTGGCTACTGCAGAGTGCCATTCTTGGCTACTGCAGAATGCCATTCTTGGCTACTGCAGAGTGCCATTCTTGGCTACTGCAGAGTGTCATTCTTGTCACTGAGGAGGGACTTTTAAACTCATAGAAACATTAAAACAACACATTCCTACATATCTTCATATTCAGCAAATCTGCTGTTTCTTTCATAATATTTTTAGTATTCATAATGAAAGCAAGACAGATGAGATGGAGCTACAGAGGTTGTTAAAAGCATGTTATGATAAGATCAGAGATCAAGATGACAGACACTAAACACTTCAGTGAACCAGGTTTGGTTGACAACTGCTTGTCCGCATGCTAATAACGGATGGTCTTTTAATGAATATGTAAGATAAGAATGATTATGACTAGACAAATGGCCTGTCAGGTGAGTCAATGTTATGACCATTGATTTTCTTGATGAATATTATAAATGAATTGATAATGAGTTAGAAGAAAATGAAAATTTTCAAACGACTGTAAACATGAGGACAGTTACAACACTTAAGCTTGAAGGTTGACTAAACTCACTTCTACTTAAGCTTGAAGGTTGACTAAACTTACTTCTACTTAAACTTGAAGGTTGACTAAACTCACTTCTACTTAAGCTTGAAGGTTGACTAAACTTACTTCTACTTAAGCTTGAAGGTTGACAAAAACTCACTTCTACTTAAGCTTGAAGGTTGACTAAACTCACTTCTACTTAAGCTTGAAGGTTGACTAAACTCACTTCTACTTAAGCTTGAAGGTTGACTAAACTCACTTCTACTTAAGCTTGAAGGTTGACTAAACTCACTTCTACTTAAGCTTGAAGGTGACTAAACTCACTTCTACTTAAGCTTGAAGGTTGACTAAACTCACACTTCTACTTAAGCTTGAAGGTTGACTAAACTCACTTCTACTTAAGCTTGAAGGTTGACTAAACTCACTTCTACTTAAGCTTGAAGGTTGACTAAACTCACTTCTACTTAAGCTTGAAGGTTGACTAAACTCACTTCTACTTAAGCTTAAGGTGACTAAACTCACTTACTTAAGCTTGAAGGTTGACTAAACTCACTTCTACTTAAGCTTGAAGTTGACTAAACTCACTTCTACTTAAGCTTGAAGGTTGACTAAACTCACTCTACTTAAGCTTAAGGTTGACTAAACCACTTCTATAAGCTTAAGGTTGACTAAACTCACTTCTACTTAAGCTTGAAGGTTGACTAAACTCACTTCTACTTAAGCTTCAAGGTGACTAAACTCACTTCTACTTAAGCTTCAAGGTTGACTAAACTCACTTCTACTTAAGCTTAAGGTGACTAACTTCTATTAAGCTTCAAGGTACTAAACTCACTTCACTTAAGCTTCAAGGTTGACTAAACTCACTTCTACTTAAGCTTCAAGGATGACTAACTTCTACTCAAGCTTCAAGGTTGACTAAACTCACTTCTACTTAAGCTTCAAGGTTGACTAAACTCACTTCTACTTAAGCTTCAAGGATGACTAACTTCTACTCAAGCTTCAAGGTTGACTAAACTCACTTCTACTTAAGCTCAAAGTTGACTAAACTCACTTCTACTTAAGCTTCAAGGATGACTAAACTCACTTCTACTTAAGCTTCAAGGTTGACTAAACTCACTTCTACTTAAGCTTCAAGGATAACTAAACTCACTTCTACTTAAGCTTCAAGGATAACTAAACTCACTTCTACTTAAGCTTCAAGGTTGACTAAACTCACTTCTACTTAAGCTTCGAGGATAACTAAACTCACTTCTACTTAAGCTTCAAGGATGACTAAACTCACTTCTACTTAAGCTTCAAGGTTGACTAAACTCACTTCTACTTAAGCTTCAAGGATGACTAACTTCTACTTAAGCTTCAAGGATGACTAAACTTACTTCTACTTAAGCTTCAAGGTTGACTAAACTCACTTCCACTTAAGCTTCAAGGATGACTAACTCATTCTACTTAAGCTTCAAGGTGACTAAACTCACTTCTACTTAAGCTACAAGGATGACTAAATTCACTTCTACTTAAGCTTCAAGGATGACTAACTTCTACTTAAGCTTCAAGGATGACTAAACTCACTTCTACTTAAGCTTCAAGGTTGACTAAACTCACTTCTAGTTAAGCTTCAAGGATGACTAACTTCTACTTAAGCTTCAAGGATGACTAAACTCACTTCTACTTAAGCTTCAAGGATGACTAAACTCACTTCTACTTAAGCTTCAAGGATGACTAAACTCACTTCTACTTAAGCTTCAAGGTTGACTAAACTCACTTCTACTTAAGCTTCAAGGATAACTAAACTCACTTCTACTTAAGCTTCAAGGATGACTAAACTCACTTCTACTTAAGCTTCAAGGTTGACTAAACTCATTTCTACTTAAGCTTCAAGGATAACTAAACTCACTTCTACTTAAGCTTCAAGGTTGACTAAACTCACTTCTACTTAAGCTTCAAGGTTGACTAAACTCATTCTACTTAAGCTTCAAGGATAACTAAACTCATTCTACTTAAGCTTCAAGGTTGAACTAAACTCACTTCTACTTAAGCTTCAAGGATAGACTAAACTCACTTTCTACTTAAGCTTCAAGGATACTAAACTCATTCTTACTTAAGCTTCAAGGTACTAAACTCACTTCTACTTAAGCTTCAAGGTACTAAACTCACTTCTACTTAAGCTTCAAGGATACTAAACTCACTTCTACTTAAGCTTCAAGGTTGACTAAACTCACTTCTACTTAAGCTTCAAGGATAACTAAACTACTTCTACTTAAGCTTCAAGGATGACTAAACTCACTTCTACTTAAGCTTCAAGGTTGACTAAACTCACTTTTCTAAGCTTCAAGGATAACTAATTACTTCTACTTAAGCTTCAAGGATGACTAAACTCACTTCTACTTAAGCATCAAGGTTGACTAAACTCACTCCTACTTAAGCTACAAGGATTGACTTAAATTCACTATCTACTTAAGCTTCAAGGATGACTAAACTCACTTCTACTTAAGCTTCAAGGATGACTAAACTCACTTCTACTTAAGCTTCAAGGATGACTAAACTCACTTCTATTAAGCTTCAAGGATGAACTAAACTCACTTCTACTTAAGCTTCAAGGATGACTAAACTCACTTATACTTAAGCTTCAAGGATGACTAAACTCACTTCTACTTAAGCTTCAAGGTTGACTAAACTCACTTTACTTAAGCTTCAAGGATGATAAACTCACTTCTACTTAAGCTTCAAGGATGACAACTAAAACCAAATAACTCACTTCTACTTAAGCTTCAAGGATGACTAAACTCACTTCTATTTAAGCTTCAAGGATAACTAAACTCACTTCTATTTAAGCTTCAAGGATAACTAAACTTACTTCTACTTAAGCTTCAAGGATGACTAAACTCACTTCTACTTAAGCTTCAAGGTTGACTAAACTCACTTTTCCTAAGCTTCAAGGATAACTAAACTTCTACTTAAGCTTCAAGGATGACTAAACTCACTTCTACTTAAGCATCAAGGTTGACTAAACTCACTCCTACTTAAGCTACAAGGATGACTAAATTCACTTCTACTTAAGCTTCAAGGATGACTAAACTCACTTCTACTTAAGCTTCAAGGATGACTAAACTCACTTCTACTTAAGCTTCAAGGATGACTAAACTCACTTCTATTTAAGCTTCAAGGATAACTAAACTCACTTCTATTTAAGCTTCAAGGATGACTAAACTCACTTATACTTAAGCTTCAAGGATGACTAAACTCACTTCTACTTAAGCTTCAAGGTTGACTAAACTCACTTCTACTTAAGCTTCAAGGTTGAGTAAACTCACTTCTACTTAAGCTTCAAGGATGACTAAACTCACTTCTACTTAAGCTTCACGGTTGACTAAATTCACTTCTATTTAAGCTTCAAGGTTGACTAAACTCACTTCTACTTAAGCTTCAAGGATAACTAAACTCACTTCTACTTAAGCTTCAAGGTTGACTAAACTCACTTCTACTTAAGCTTCAAGGATAACTAAACTTACTTCTACTTAAGCTTCAAGGATGACTAAACTCACTTCTACTTAAGCTTCAAGGTTGACTAAACTCACTTTTCCTAAGCTTCAAGGATAACTAAACTTCTACTTAAGCTTCAAGGATGACTAAACTCACTTCTACTTAAGCATCAAGGTTGACTAAACTCACTCCTACTTAAGCTACAAGGATGACTAAATTCACTTCTACTTAAGCTTCAAGGATGACTAAACTCACTTCTACTTAAGCTTCAAGGATGACTAAACTCACTTCTACTTAAGCTTCAAGGATGACTAAACTCACTTCTATTTAAGCTTCAAGGATAACTAAACTCACTTCTATTTAAGCTTCAAGGATGACTAAACTCACTTATACTTAAGCTTCAAGGATGACTAAACTCACTTCTACTTAAGCTTCAAGGTTGACTAAACTCACTTCTACTTAAGCTTCAAGGTTGAGTAAACTCACTTCTACTTAAGCTTCAAGGATGACTAAACTCACTTCTACTTAAGCTTCAAGGATGACTAAACTCACTTTTACTTAAGCTTCAAGGTTGGCTAAACTCACTTTTACTTAAGCTTCAAGGTTGACTAAATTTACTTCTATTTAAGCTTCAAGGATGACTAAACTCACTTCTACTTAAGCTTCAAGGATGACTAAACTCACTTATACTTAAGCTTCAAGGATGACTAACTTCTACTTAAGCTTCAAGGTTGACTAAACTCACTTCTACTTAAGCTTCAAGGATAACTAAACTCACTTCTACTTAAGCTTCAAGGATGACTAAACTCACTTCTACTTAAGCTTCAAGGTTGACTAAACTCATTTCTACTTAAGCTTCAAGGATAACTAAACTCACTTCTACTTAAGCTTCAAGGTTGACTAAACTCATTTCTACTTAAGCTTCAAGGATAACTAAACTCACTTCTACTTAAGCTTCAAGGATGACTAAACTCACTTCTACTTAAGCTACAAGGATGACTAAACTCACTTCTACTCAAGCTTCAAGGTTGACTAAACTCATTTCTACTTAAGCTTCAAGGATAACTAAACTCACTTCTACTTAAGCTTCAAGGATGACTAAACTCACTTCTACTTAAGCTACAAGGATGACTAAACTCACTTCTACTCAAGCTTCAA
>NC_069413.1:70682518-70695018 GCF_026875155.1 Cherax quadricarinatus | reverse complement strand
ATTAAGGCTCCAAATTCCCTGAGCACTAATATCAATAATACTTTGATCCTTGCAATAGGCTCAAATTAAACTCACTGTATAAACAATGATACACAGGGTATACACGTCTACCGGTGTATATACCCCGTGTAACCCCAACTTACACAAGGCTGGAGAACCTTTTTTTCATATCAAGTGCCTAAATTGTGATCAATATACGTATATATGTGGTGCCGAATAGGTAAAACTGGTCAATTAGCAAGAACTCATTTAAAATTAAGCCCTTTCTAAAATTTTCTCTTATACGTTTAAAGATATATTTTTTTCATTAATGTTAATGTAAAAATTTTTTAATTTTGCTCCAAAAGAATCTTAGAAAACTTACCTAACCTTATTATAACAAGAACAATTTATTTTAGCCTAACGCAACTAAATATATTTTAGATTTGTTTACAATAATTTAATACTAAACAAACACAGTGAAATATATTTTTTTTCGTTAGGTTCAGAATGATTTTGGCGAAATTATTGCATACACAAATTTTCACTTGTCCTATATGGCAAGATGAGCGTTGCTATTTAAGCCAAGATCGCAAGTTCTGCCTATTCGGCACGACATATATATATATATATATATATATATGTCGTGCCGAATAGGCAGAACTTGCGATCTTGGCTTAAATAGCAACGCTCATCTTGCCATATAGGACAAGCGAAAATTTGTGTATGCAATAATTTCGCCAAAATTATTCTGAACCTAAAGAAAAAAATATATTTCACTGTGTTTGTTTAGTATTAAATTATTGTAAACAAATCTAAAATATTTTAGTTGGGTTAGGCTAAAATAAATTGCGCTTGTTATAATAAGGTTAGGTAAGTTTTTCTAAGATTCTTTTGGTGCAAAATTATAAATTTTTACATTAACATAAATTAAAAAAATATATCTTTAAACGTATAGAGTAAATTTTAGAAAGAACTTAATTTTAAATGAGTTCTTGCTAATTGACCAGTTTTACATATTCGGCACGACATATATATATATATATATATATATATATATATATATATATATTATATATATAAATATTTTAAATATATATTATATAATATATATATATATATATATATATATATATAATATATATATATATAATAATATATATATATATATTTTATATATATAGTTCCCGCTAAAGTTCCCCGCTCACACACGGAGGGCCCGGTTCGATTCCCGGCGGGTGGAAACATTTCGACACGTTTCCTTACACTGTTGATCCTGTTCACCTAGCACAATAGGTACCTGGGTGTTAGTCGACTGGTGTGGGTCGCATCCTGGGGGACAAGATTAAGGACCCCATGGAAATAAGTTAGACGTCCTCGATGACGCACTGACTTTCTTGGGTTATCCTGGGTGGCTAACCCTCCGGGGTTAAAAATCCGAACGAAATCTTATCTTATCTTATCTTATATATATATATATATATATATATATATATATATATATATATAATATATATTTTATATATAAAATATATATATATATATATAATATATATATATATGTATGAGAGTGGGTGAGGTTCTGTCATCAAGTTTTACTGAGAATAAGAAAAGGTTTTGGAGTGAGATTATTAAGTTGAGAAGGCCTATTGAATGAGCGAATTTGACAGTTAAAAGCAGAAGAGGGAAGTTATTAGATAAGGGGTTGGATGTATTGGGAAAATGGCAGGAATATTTTGAACTGTTAAATGTTGACGAAAGGGAAGTAGTGATTTCATGCGCTGGACAAAGAGGTGTAACATCCTTTAGGAGTGAGGAAGTGCCAGATGCTAGAGTGGTGGAGGTGGGTGAGATAATGGGTATAATGAAAGAGAGTAAAGCAGTTGGGATTGATGGAATCAAGACAAATGCTAAAAGCAGGTTGGGATATAGTTTTGAAGTGGTTGGTGCTTTTATTTAATAAATAGATGGAAAGAGTAAGGTACTTAGGGGACTGGCAGAGAGCATGCATAGTTCCTTTGTATAAAGAAAAGGGGGTAAAAGAGTATAAAATTATAGGGAAATAAACCTATTGAGTATATCAGGTAAAATGTACGGTAGAGTTATTATGGAAAGAATTAAGAGTAAGACGGAGAGCAGGATCACAGATGAACAAAGAGGCTTCAGGAAGGGTAGGTGCTTTGTAGACCAAGTGTTTACATTGAAGCATATAAGTGAACAGTATATAGATAAAAGTAAGTTTTCTTTCATTTATTGATTTAGAAAAGGCATGTGGCAGGGTGGATAGGGAAGCAATGTGGCAGATGTTGCAAGTGTATGAAATAGGTAGCAGGTTACTGAAAGCAGTTAAGAGTTTATATGAGGGTAGTGAGGCTCAGGTTATGGTATGTAAGAGAGAGATGGACATTATTTTCCAGTACAAGTAGGTCCTAGACAGGGATGTGTGATGTCATCTTGGTTGTTCAGTATATTTATATATATGGTTGTAAGAGAAGTGAATGCTAAGGTGTTGGGGAGAGGTGTGGCATTAAAATATATAGAATCTGATACAAAGTGGGAGTTGTCACAGTTGCCTTTTGCTGATGACACTGTGCTTTTGGGAGATTTTGTAGAGAACTTGTAAATGTTGAATTTGGTATGGAAAAGTAGGAAATTAAATGTGAACGAAGGAAAGAGCAAGGTGATAAGAGTAACAAAAAAAAAGGTAATGAAAGACTGGAAATCAGATTTGAAGGAGGAAATATCCGATAGCTTGGAAATTAAAAGGAGGTGCGGGGAAGTAGTTCGGACATTTAGGAAGGATGGAATGAAATAGAATGACATGGAGGGAATATAAATCTGTAGTGGAAGGAAGGGTGAGTAGGGGTCGTCCTAGGTTATGTTGGAGGGAGGGGGTAAAGGTTTTGTGTGCGAGAGGCTTGGACTTCCAGCAAGCATGCGTGAGCGTGTTGGAAAAGAGCTACTGGAGGTAAATGTTTTTTTTATGACTTGACGTGCTGTTAGGGTGTGAGCAAAGTAATATTTAGTGAAGGGATTCAGGGAAACCGGTTAGTCGGACTTGAGTCCTGGAGGTGGGAAGTACAGTATCTATACTCTGAAGAAGGAGGTATGCTGCCGTTTTTTAATGCCTCTGGCAAGACAATGATGGAGTGAATGATGATGAAAGTGTTTTCTCTTTTTCGGGTTAAAAGATATAGTTTTTACTTTATGTTAATGTAAAAAATAATAATTTTGTACGAAAAGAACCTTAGAAAACTTTCAATTTAATTTAACGCAATTTAATTTAACTTAATCAACTAAATATATTTTAGATAAGTTTACAGTAATTTAATAATAAATAAACACAATGAAATATATTTTTTCGTTAGGTTCAGAATGTTTTTTGCGAAATTATTGCATATACAAATTTTCGCTTGCCGTATTCGGCAAGAAGAGAGTTGCTATTTAAGCCAAAATCACAAGTTTTACCTATTCGGCACGACAATACCGTAATTATTATATATTATGTGTGTGTGTGTGTGTGTGTGTGTGTGTGTGTTGTGTGTGTGTTTGTGTGTGTGTGTGTGTGTGTGTGTGTGTGTGTGTGTGTGTGTGTGTGTGTGTGTGTGTGTGTGTGTGGTGTGTGTGTGTGTGGTGTGTTGTGTGTGTGTAATTGTGTGTGTGGTGCTGTTGTGATGTGTTTGTGTGTGTTGTTTGTGGTGTGTGTGTGTTGATGTGAGTTATGGTGTGTGGTGTGTGTGTGTGGTGTGTGTGTGTTGATGCTGGTTGTAAACACAATAACCTGGACTGTAGTGAATGTCTTTTGTTAAGAAATTATGCGGCACGTCACTTTGTAACAGATGACAGCACCAAAGTTGGTCAAGTCCGTCACTTGTCGTGACATGTGTAACACACTTGTGTGCTGTTTGATACTTTTCTTGAGCATAAAGTTACGATGGATCACTCTAGATTGTAGCGAAAAATTATCAAAATAACATCGTGAGATTTATTGCTGGTTATCAACTACGTCGTTGTGAGGAATTTATTGTAGCCGTATATAAAATAAGGTGTTTATAACATGGAAAAGAGTTCACAAGTTAATGTCGCTTATGTGGACGTTTATAGAGACGTCACGACGTCACTAGGGAGATATGGTGAGGTAGGTTTGTCAGGAAACAGAACAAATGCTGGTTGACGCGGGTGTAGCACGAGTAAGATGGCGGTGAGGTAGACGTACTGTTGTGCAAGATATTTGTTGTGATACTCATGCCGTATGTTATATATAATATTTATTTCATGCACCTGAAGAGGTGCCTGGCCCTTTTCTTTAAGTAGTGAGTGTGTGAAGGGAGGAGAAAACAAATAATAGCGTTTTTACCGGCCTGGTAGAGGACGCTAGCCATTTCCATTAACTTATGGCGCTATATTAATCACCTTGTAAGAATTTAAGGTGTGTAATGAGGGAGAGTGTGGCGGGTTTGTGTTGTATATAACGTTTGTTATATTATTATTTCCTAAAGGATAGTTTATTTGACCTGCCTTGTGGGTCAAACCTGGGTTTATTAATTACGGTGTTGACCACCAGTTTAACACTTGAGTTTACGAGGGAATGTGGTCCTAGGGTGGTTTTATTTTAACATTTTTGTATAATTCGATAATTTAGGAGAAAATAAGAGTTTACCCCTAAAAAATTTTTTAACCCCCCCTCTTTCCCTATGTCCCACTAATTAGTAATTGCGGGCTTTGCGGCTGAAAAGATGTAAAAAAATGGCTTAAAAAACCCGACACTTTGGGAACTTTTGGCCAGCCAAGGCTTCTTCAGTCAACTGGAAAAAAAGAGGAAGATGGGGAATTTGTGGTAATCTGCCTGGCCCGAAGAAGACACTAGCTGGAGACCCCTTTCCCCAGAATAAGGATCCCAGCTGAAGATAGTGCTTGAAGGAGGAGGTCGTGTCAGGTTCTGACCCACACCCAACTAGAGTCCCACTTATACCTCTGTATGCTGGAGCAGTTTTTCTGATCCCTGCTAAAACACTAAATCATTGCATCTTTTTTTTAGTAACCCCTGAACACCACTCTTATGATTGGTTAAAAACTGAGCATGCTTCTTGCGCCTTGTAATTCTTCCCTTTTAGAGTATATTTCTCAGGTTCTAAAATTAAAAATACATATTTCTTTTTGTGGAAAAAAAGAATTTTTCTGAATGTAATTTACTGGAGTATCGTAATGCTTGCTTGGTTCTTCAAATTTGGGATTTTTTGGGGGTTAAATGCAGAAGAAAATTAGTGTCCGAGTCGCTGGGTTGGTTGGTACGGTTCTCAGGGAAACGGCAAGTGTTTCCTGACGGGGTTTTGTCAGATGGACCTGCCATTAAAGCTTTTGGTCATCTGACCGAGGCCTTCCCGGGCTTACCGGTCCACCATTTTAAAAAAAATTTGATCTCAGTTAAACGAACATCTTCCAGGTCAGCCTAGAGGAAAATTTTATTGTTTTTGTTGGACAAAGTTCGGGTTTAAAAATTGATTTAGCCGGAAAGTTTACAGAAAATAAATTCAAGTTGATCAAAATTCATTACAAATAATTACGACTATTTTTTTTTTTTGCGAAAGTATTTTTAAACTCCGGGAAAAACCCCCAGCCCCCGGTTGATTTGGGTAACAGTAAGCTTGGGGAGCCCTAGGGTAAAAAGTCAGCTTTGGGGGCCCCCAGGGTAACGTCAAACTTGGTGAGCCCCCAGGGAACAGCCAAACTTGGTGAGCCCCCCAGGGAACAGTCAAGCTTGGTGGCCCCTAGGGTTTAAAAGTAAGCTTGGTGACCCCTAGGGAACAGTAAGTTGGTGAGCCCCGGGTAACAGTCAAGTTGGTGAGCCCCTGGGTAAAGAGTTGGTGAGTCCCTAGGGGAACAGTAAACTTGGTGAGCCCCTAGGGAACAGTCAAGCTTGGTGAGCCCCCAGGGTTTAAAAAGTCAAGCTTGGTGGCCCCTAGGGTAAAAGTCAGCTTGGTGAGTCCCTGGGTAAAGAAGCTTGGTGAGCCCCTGGGTAAAGGGTTAAGCTTGGTGAGCCCCCAGGGTAACGTCAAGCTTGGTGAGCCCTAGGGGAACAGTCAAGCTTGGTGAGTCCCCCGGGTAACAGTCAAGCTTGGGGTCCCTAGGGTAACAGTCAAATTGGTGAGTCCCCCAGGGTAACATCAAGTTTGGGGGCCCTAGGGTAACAGTCAAATTGGTTTAAATCCCTAGGGGGAACGTCAAGCTTTGTGAGTCCCTAGGGGAACGTCAAGTTGGTGAGCCCTAGTGTAAAGTAAGTTGGTGAGTCCCTAGTGTAAAAGTCAAGCTTGGTGAGCCCTAGGGAACAGCCAAGTTGGTGGTCCCTAGGGAACGTCAAGTTGGTGGTCCCTAGGGTAACGCCAAGCTTGGTGAGTCCCCGGGTAACAGTCAAGCTTGGTGGTCCCTAGGGGAAAGCCAAGTTGGTGGTCCCCTAGGGTAACAGCCAAACTTGGTGAGTCCTAGGGTAACAGTCAAGTTGGTGAGTCCCTAGGGTAACAGCCCAAACTTGGGGTCCCCAGGGTAACAGTCAAGCTTGGTGATCCTAGGGTAAAAGCCCAAACTTTGGGGGTCCCCAGGGTAACAGCCAAACTTGGGGAGCCCTGGGTAACAGTCAAGCTTGTTGGTCCCTGGGTAACAGTCAAGCTGGGTAAGTCTCTAGGGTAACAGTCAAGCTTGGTGAGTCCCTAGGGTAACAGCCAAGCTTGGTGAGTCCCTAGGGTAACAGCCAAGCTTGGTGAGTCCCTAGGGTAACAGTCAAGCTTGGTGAGTCCCTAGGGTAACAGTCAAGCTGGGTAAGTCTCTAGGGTAACAGTCAAGCTTGGGGAGTCCTGGGTAAAGTCAAGCTTGGTGAGTCCCTGGGGGAAAGTCAAGCGGGTAAGTTCTGGGTAACAGCCAAGCTTGGTGGTCCCTAGGGTAACAGCCCGTTGGTGAGTCCCTAGGGTTAAAAGTCAAACTTGGTGGAGCCCTAGGGTAACAGCCCAAAAGGGGTAAGTCCCTGGGTTTTAAAAGTCAAAGTTTGGGGTCCCCAGGGTAACAGTCAAGCTGGGTAAGTCTTAGGGTAAAGTCAAATTGGTGAGTCCCCAGGGTAAAGTCAAACTTGGTGAGTCCCCCAGGGTAACGCAAGGGGTAGTCTTAGGGTAAAAGTAAGTGGGTAGCCCCAAGGGTAAAGTAAGCTTGGTGTTCCCCAGGGCAACAGTCAAGCTTTGGGGAGTCCCTAGGGTAACAGTCAAGCTTGGTGACTCCCTAGGGTAACAGTCAAGCTTGGTGAGTCCCTAGGGTAACAGTCAAGCTTGGTGAGTCCCCAGGGTAACGTCAAGCTTGGTGAGTCCCCAGGGTAAAAGTCCGCTTGGGGAGTCCCCAGGGTAAAAAGTAAGCTTGGGAAAATCCCTAGGGTAAAAAGTCAAGCTTGGTAAGTCCTAAGGTAACAGTAAAGTTGGTTTAAAATCCCTGGGTAAAAAAGTCAAGCTTGGTGATTCCCCAGGGTAAAGTCAGCTTGGTGAGTTCCTAGGGGAACGTCAAGCTTTTGGTGGTCCCTGGGTAACAGTAGTTTTGGGGATTCCTGGGTAACAGTCAAAACTTTGGGGAGTCCCAGGGGAAAGTCAAAACTTAGTGAGTCCCCAGGGGAAAACCCAAGCTTGAGGGAAAACCCCCAGGGAAACGTCAAGCTTGGTGGAACCCCTTTGGGTAAATCCAAACTTGCGATATTTCCCAGGGTAAGAGTCAAAAGTTATTGATAGTCCCCAGCGTAACCCCAGTTAGTGATAATCCCAGGAAAAAAAACCCAAACTTGATGATAGCCCCTAGGGTAATACACAAACTTGGTGAGAGTCCCCAGGGTAAAACTCAAACTTGGTTTATAGCCCCCCCCATACGCACCGGGACCAGAACCTGTGACTCGATCAGTGCAAACCCAAAAGTGATGAGCCCCACACACTCTTCTTTATATATATATATATATATATATATTTATTATATATATATATATATATTTATTTTATATATAATATATATATATATATATATTATATAATATATATTATATATATATATATATTGTTTGTTTGTTTGTTTATTTTTTGAGCTCAACAACCATCTCTCTACAATTAAGGTTGAGCCAAATGAGGAAACACATTTATCATTATTTATTCAAAAGCTGTTGTGTCTTCAGTGGTCACTGTGGTGGAGTCTTCAGTGGTCACTGTGGTGGAGTCTTCAGTGGTCACTTGGTGGAGTCTTTAGGGTCACTGTGGTGGGTTTTGTGGGCACTATGGTGGGGTCTTTTGTGGTCACTGTGGTGGGTCTTTTTTGGTCACTGTGGTGGAGTCTTCAGTGGTCACTGTGGTGGAGTCTTTAGTGGTCACTGTGGTGGAGTCTTTAGTGGTCACTGTGGTGGAGTCTTTAGTGGTCACTGTGGTGGAGTCTTTTGTGGTCACTGTGGTGGAGTCTTCAGTGGTTTACTGTTGGTGGAGTCTTTTGTGGTCACGTGGTGGAGTTTTTTGGGGGACTGTGGGGGTCTTTGGGGGTCACTGTGGGGGGAGTCTTTAGTGGTCACTGTGGTGGGTCTTCGTGGTCACTGTGGTGGAGTCTTTAGTGGTCACTGTGGTGGAGTCTTTGGTGGTCACTGTGGTGGAGTCTTTAGTGGTCACTGTGGTGGAGTCTTCAGTGGTCACTGTGGTGGAGTCTTTAGTGGTCACTGTGGTGGAGTCTTTAGTGGTCACTTGGGGGAGGGTCTTTGGTGGGCACTGTGGTGGAGTTTTTTGTGGTCCTGTGGTGGGGTCTTCAGTGGTTCACTGTGGGGGGAGTCTCAGTGGGCACGTGGTGGGTCTTTGTGGTCACTGTGGTGGAGTTTATGGTACTGTGGTGGAGTTTTAGTGGTCACTGTGGTGGAGTCTTCGTGGTCATGTGGTGGAGCTTTTGTGGTCATGTGGTGGAGTCTTTAGTGGTCATGTGGTGGAGTCTTCAGTGGTCACGTGGGGGTTTCAGTGGTACGTGGTGGAGTCTTTTGTGGTCACTGTGGGGGAGTCTTTAGTGGCACTGTGGTGGGTCTTTAGTTATCACTTGGGGGAGTCTTTTTGTGGTCACTGTGGTGGGCTTTAGGGTCACTGTGGTGGAGTCTTTAGTGGTCCTGTGGTGGGGTCTTTGGTGGTCACTGTGGTGGGTCTTTATGGTCATGTGGTGGGGTCTTCTGGTACTGTGGTGGGTCTTTAGGGTCACGTGGTGGAGTCTTTAGTGGACTGTGGTGGAGTCTTTGGTGGGCACTGTGGGGGGTCTTTGTTTGGTCCTGTGGGGGAGTCTTCAGTGGTCACTGTGGTGGATCTCAGTGGTCCTGGGTGGGGTCTTTAGTGGTCACTGTGGTGGAGGGCTTTTGTGGTCACTGTGGTGGAGTCTTTAGTGGTCCTGTGGTGGATCTTCAGTGGTATGTGGTGGGGTCTTTAGTGGTCACTGTGGTGGAGTCTTTAGTGGTCACTGTGGTGGAGTCTTCAGTGGTCACTGTGGTGGAGTCTTCAGTGGTCACTGTGGTGGAGTCTTTAGTGGTCACTGTGGTGGAGTCTTTAGTGGTCACTGTGGTGGAGTCTTTAGTTGTCACTGTGGTGGAGTCTTTAGTGGTCACTGTGGTGGAGTCTTTTGTGGTCCCCTGGGTGGAGTCTTTGTGGTCACTGTGGTGGAGTCTTTGGTGGTCACTGTGGTGGAGTCTTTAGTGGTCACTGTGGTGGAGTCTTCAGTGGTCACTGTGGTGGAGTCTTTAGTGGTCACTGTGGTGGAGTCTTTAGTGGTCACTGTGGTGGAGTCTTTAGTGGTCACTGTGGTGGAGTCTTTAGTGATCACTGTGGTGGAGTCTTCAGTGGTGACTGTTGGAGTCTTTAGTGGTGATGTGGGGGAGTCTTCGTGGTTGGGTGTGGGGGGGAGTCTTTAGGGTCACTGTGGTGGATCTTTTTTTGGTCCTTTGGTGGAGTTTTTAGTGGTCCCTGTGGTGGAGTCTTCAGTGGTGACTTTGGTGGAGTCTTTAGTGGTGACTGTGGTGGAGTGTTTAGTGGTCACTGTGGTGGAGTCTTCAGTGGTCACTGTTTTGGAGTCTTTAGTGGTCACTGTGGTGGAGTTTTTAGTGGTAACTGTGGTGGAGTCTATAGTGGTCACTGTGGTGGAGTCTTTAGCGGTCACTGTGGTGGAGTTTTTAGTGGTCACTGTGGTGGAGTTTTTAGTGGTCACTGTGGTGGAGTTTTTAGTGGTCACTGTGGTGGAGTCTTCAGTGGTCACTGTGGTGGAGTCTTTAGTGGTCACTGTGGTGGAGTCTTTAGTGGTCACTGTGGTGGAGTTTTTAGTGGTCACTGTGGGGGGTCTTCAGTGGCACTGGGGTGGGTTTTTGTGGCACTGTGGTTGGGGTTTTTGTGGTCACTGTGGTGGAGTCTTCAGTGATCACTGTGGTGGAGTTTTTAGTGGTCACTGTGGTGGAGTCTTTAGTGGTCACTGTGGTGGAGTCTTCAGTGGTGACTGTGGTGGAGTCTTTAGTGGTCACTGTGGTGGAGCCTTTAGTGGTCACTGTGGTGGAGTCTTCAGTGGTCACTGTGGTGGAGTCTTTGTGGTCACGTGGGTTTTGCCTTTTGTGGTCACTGGGTGGGTTTTGGTGGTCACTGTGGGGGAGTCTTTTTTTGTGGTCATGTGGTGGAGTCTTTAGTGGTCATGTGGTGGAGTCTTTAGTGGTCACTGTGGTGGAGTCTTTTGGGTCCTGTGGGGAGTTTTAGTGGGCACTGTGGGGGAGTATTTATGGTCACTGTGGTGGAGTCTTCAGGGTCACTGTGGTGGGTCTTTAGTGTCACTGTGGGGAGTCTTTAGTGGTCACTTGGTGGGTCTTTTGTGATCACTGTGGTGGGTCTTTGTGGTCATGTGGTGGGTTTCAGTGGTCACTGTGGTGGAGTCTTTATGGTACTGTGGTGGAGTCTTTAGTGGTCACTGTGGTGGAGTCTTTAGTGATCACTGTGGTGGAGTCTTCAGTGGTCACTGTGGTGGAGTCTTCAGTGGTCACTGTGGTGGGGTCTTCTTGGGCACTGTGGTGGAGTCTTTGTGGTCACTGTGGTGGAGTCTTTGTGATCACTGTGGGGGGGTTTTTTAGTTTCATATGGTGGAGTCTTTAGTGATCACTGTGGTGGGGTCTTTAGTGGTCCCCTGTGGTGGGTCTTTAGTGGCCCCTAATTAATTGATAACTAAAAAGCTTGCATTTTCTTTTTTTCAGGTAAGTGGGTGGTGGGTACTGTGTCACCCAACCACAAGGGGAAGTGGGTGGTGGGTCCTGTGTCACCAAACCCCAAGGTAAAGTGGGCTGGGGGTCACTGTGTCACCACAACCACAAGGTAAGTGGGCTGGTGGGTCACTGTGTCACCACAACCACAAGGTAAGTGGGCTGGTGGGTCACTGTGTCACCACAACCACAAGGTAAGTGGGCTGGTGGGTCACTGTGTCACCACAACCACAAGGTAAGTGGGCTGGTGGGTCACTATGTCATTATTATATATTTCTTTACAGCAGATCAGTGGCTCAAATATACATATTTTCCCAATATGTAAAGTACAGTTGGTAACTTTGCACCGACACACCTCAAAATCAGTTCAAACCTTTCTCTAAGTTACTACAACATTTAAGGTTTCAAGCTGAACCGAAGAGGCATTCTTTACTTATTATTCGGTTAAGTTTATAAAGTTTGTTAGTAAACTGGTAAACTTGATTTGCGGAGACCGAACTATTGGTTACTATTCTGTCCATAAGATGCATCAGCCATTAAGTACTGAGGTAGTTTAGAAGAAGCATACTCCAAGTTTTTCACAGACAAAATAGCACACAGTTTAGAAAATAAGAAGGTTGGTACAGACACAACCCCGACATTGTTATAGGTAGGATACAATAGTGCCGGAAGACTGAGGCCAATCAGAGAGTCTTTCTCAAGTTATCGCATTGAAAACAAGTCCAGGAATGGTCTGGATGAAATTTAGCCAAGTTCACCTGCCCGTGCTGGTAGTCGCACGAATCATTCCCAAGTTAGGTCACACCAGCGTTGGTAATCTAAAACCGATCAAAAGTCATTCTCAAGGTATAACGAAAACCACTCAAATATATTCCTTTAGAACACTTACCTCTTAAGCACTAAAGGTGCTTCTGAATTTCGAATTTTGACATATTGAAGGCATGATGATCATCTGAACTATCCTTACGAATATTAAGAGGAGTTGAAATATTGTGCAAGCCACTCACACAGGTTTTTGAAATATAATTAAAGGCCAAATGACTGGTAGATAATAATGTAAATGATCGAGAAAGGTAACAAGCAGGATTCGTTATGAGTCTAAGATGAAAATTTTAGAAAAACAACACTTTGTTAAACTAGAAAGTAATATTTTTTATAATAGCATACATTTAGAAGTTAAGAGTCATGCCTAACAAGTTTAGCAAAAGGCAGACAGGAAAGAGGTTTAGAAGCACAACGTGTTCCTAAACTAAGAAAAGTGTTTAAC
>NC_069413.1:70645018-70677518 GCF_026875155.1 Cherax quadricarinatus | reverse complement strand
TTCAGTAGCTGCTGGGGCCAACCATTCAGTAGTGCTGGGGCCAACCATTCAGTAGCTGCTTGGGCCTACCATTCAGTAGTGCTGGGGCCTACCATTTAGTAGCTGCTGGGGCCTACCATTCACTAGCTACTGGGGCCTACCATTCAGTAGCTGCTGGGGCCTATCATTCAGTAGCTGCTGGGGCCTACCATTCAGTGACTGCTGGCGCCTACCATTCAGTGCTTCCCTCGCAGAACGTTCCTTGTCGCCGGTGAATGGCTCTTGATCCTAGGAAATGGGGACCAATTAACTCTTCTTTGAATCGGGAGTGTTCCCCTTCCGTTCATCCCAGGTGCTGTACAACCCCTTCGGGTTTAGCGATCCCCACGCATAATATAATAATAACAACACCAATAATAACAATAATAATAATAATAATAATAATAATAATAACTACTAGATGTATGTGAATTGCTGCGTGATCCGAGGAAGGCCTCCCAGTTGTACGTAGCCGCTGCCCCTTGTAGTTAAATACAGGTGATAGCAATAGTGCAGATATTATCGTATGTTTCTAATGAAGTTAAATATTATCATTAGAAATTCGAAGCAGATCAGCAGAGTCATTCACAAGTTTTCACAAGGTATAAATTTCCTCCAACAGAAAATTGGCAAATTAGAACATAAACAGCTCAAATCTAACTTTAACCTTCCACTAAGAAACACCCAATTTGAAGCCAAACTGAAGAGGCATTCTTTTATCTCAAAGAGATCAGTCTCCTAAAATACAGCGGTACATTAAGCTTGAAGCAGCTCACAAGTTGCATTATTAAGTTATCGGAGTTGAAGTCTTGAAGACAATGGTGGAGGCATTTAGAAATCACCACATGAGAACCAGCATTTAAATTTTATCAATTTCTCATCAAAAAAAAAAAAAAAAAAAAAAAAGCGGGACCTACACAGGCTAAAATTAATCCAAATTGTTCTCTAAGTAAGTCTGACCAGCGTTTAAGGAATAAGTAAGTAAACTAGCAAGCCAGCAAGCCAGCAAGCCAGCAAGGATGCTCTCTTGATTGTGTTGCTGTTACGTTGTATATTTTCCAGCAGTCTGTCTCTCAGGTTTCAGTACCTATAGTGATATCTTATCTGGCTTAATGAGCGTTGTCGTGTCCACTTCCTTTCAGTGTAAGAAAAAAAATGTATCTGTTGGGTATTACCAAATTCCTCATTTTAGATATTGGTGCTTTCTACATAGTGAAAACTTCGTAGAATCTTCCATAGAGTTATTCACATACTTTTCTGTAGTTTTCCGCGAAGGTTCCCCCGTTATTATGTAGTTGTATATACAGAAGTTTACTTTTAATCTACCTATTCCTGGCTTTCTGGCTTGTTTCACTGTTTTGTAATAATTTGAACTCTCTAGTTTTCCTTAACATTTTCCTTAATCCTTTTATTGTTGCGACCAATAAAATTAAACTAACTGTATCATTATTTTTCAAAAACAAAATTAATCTTCTGTAATGGTAGAGACGTTTTCTGAAGGTACTGACGCACAAAAAATGTGAATTTTGATGGAAAACTTACAGGATTAAGCTAGTATAAAGTTGGAGACATGTGATTAAACCACGTGTGCTGCTTGTATTATCACGTGTGCTGCTTGTATTACCACGTGTGCTGCTTGTATTATCACGTGTGCTGCTTGTATTACCACGTGTGCTGCTTGTATTACCACGTGTGCTGCTTGTATTACTACGTGTGCTGCTTGTATTACCACGTTTTGCTGCTTGTATTACCAGTGTGCTGCTTGTATTACCACGTGTGCTGCTGCTTGTATTACCACGTGTGCTGCTTGTATTACCACGTGTGCTGCTTGTATTAAACCCCGTGGCTGCTTGTATTACCCCGTTGCTGCTTGTATTACCACGTGTGCGCTTGTATTACTAGTGTGCTGCTTGTATTACCACGTGTGCTGCTTGTATTACCACGTGTGCTGCTTGTATTACCACGTGTGCTGCTTGTATTACCACGTGTGCTGCTTGTATTACTACGGTGGCTGGTTGTAACTACGTGTGCTGCTTGTATTACCACGTGTGCTGCTTTTATTACTACGTGTCTACTTGTATTACCACGTGTGCTACTTGTATTACCCCGTGTGGGTACTTGTATTACTACGTGTGCTACTTGTATTTACTACGTGTGTGCTTGTATTACTAACGTGTTTCTGCTTGTATTACTACGGGGTGCTACTTGTATTACTACGTGTGCTGCTTGTATTTCTACGTGTGCTATTGTATTACTACGTGTGCTGCTTGTATTACCACGTGTGCTACTTGTATTAACACGTGTGCTGTTGTATTACTACGTGTGCTGCTTGTATTACCACGTGTGCTGCTTGTTTACTACGTGTGCTGCTGTATTACCAGTGTGCTGCTTGTATTACTACGTGTGCGCTTGTATTACCAGTGTGCTACTTGTATTACTTCGTGTGCTGCTTGTATTACCAAGTGTGCTGCTTGTAATTTCTACGTGTGCTACTTGTATTACCACGTGTGCTGCTTGTATTACTACGTGTGCTGCTTGTATTACCACGTGTGCTGCTTGTATTACTACGTGTGCTGCTTGTATTACCACGTGTGCTGCTTGTATTACTACGTGTGCTACTTGTTTTACCCCGTGTGCTGCTAGTTTTACACGTGTGCTGCTTGTATTATACGTGTGCGGTGTATTATACGTGTGCTGCTTGTATTACCACGTGTGCTGCTTGTATTACTACGTGTGCTGCTTGTATTACCACGTGTGCTGCTTGTATTACTACGTGTGCTACTTGTATTACTACGTGTGCTGCTTGTATTACCACGTGTGCTGCTTGTATTACTACGTGTGCTGCTTGTATTACCACGTGTGCTGCTTGTATTACTACGTGTGCTGCTTGTATTACTACGTGTGCTACTTGTATTACTACGTGTGCTGCTTGTATTACTACGTGTGCTGCTTGTATTACCACGTGTGCTGCTTGTATTAAATAGTGTGTGCTTGTATTACTAGGTGTGTGCTTTTTATTACCACGTGTGCTGCTTGTATTACTACGTGTTTCTGCTTGTATTACCAGTGTGTGCTTGTATTACTACGTGTGCTGCTTGTAATTTTTCTACGGGTGCTACTTGTATTACTACGTGGGCTACTTGTATTACCAGTGTGCTACTTGTATTACTACGTGTGCTGCTTGTATTACTACGTGTGTACTTTTATTACTACGTTGTGCTACTTGTATTACTACGTGTGCTGCTTGTATTACTACGTGTGCTACTTGTATTACTACGTGTGCTACTTGTATTACCACGTGTGCTGCTTGTATTACCACGTGTGCTGCTTGTATTACTACGTGTGCTACTTGTATTACCACGTGTGCTGCTTGTATTACTACGTGTGCTACTTGTATTACCACGTGTGCTACTTGTATTACCACGTGTGCTGCTTGTATTACTACGTGTGCTGCTTGTATTACCACGTGTGCTACTTGTATTACTACGTGTGCTACTTGTATTACTACGTGTGCTGCTTGTATTACTACGTGTGCTACTTGTATTACTACGTGTGCTACTTGTATTACTACGTGTGCTGCTTGTATTACCACGTGTGCTACTTGTATTACCACGTGTGCTGCTTGTATTACTACGTGTGCTACTTGTATTACTACATGTTTCTGCTTGTTTACCACGTGTGCTGCTTGTATTATACATGTGCTGCTTGTATTACTACGTGTGCTGCTTGTATTACCACGTGTGCTGCTTGTATTACTACGTGTGCTGCTTGTATTACTACGTGTGCTGCTTGTATTACCACGTGTGCTGCTTGTATTACTACGTGTGCTGCTTGTATTACCACGTGTGCTGCTTGTATTACTACGTGTGCTGTTGTATTACTAAAGTGTGCTACTTGTATTACTACGTGTGGGTACTTCTATTACCACGTGTGCTACTTGTATTACTACGTGTGCTGCTTGTATTACTACGTGTGCTGCTTGTATTACTACGTGTGCTACTTGTATTACCACGTGTGCTACTTGTATTACTACGTGTGCTGCTTGTATTACTACGTGTGCTACTTGTATTACTACGTGTGCTGCTTGTATTACTACGTGTGCTACTTGTATTACCACGTGTGCTGCTTGTATTACTACGTGTGCTACTTGTATTACCACTGGTGCTGCTTGTATTACCCCGTGGCTGCTTGTATTACTACGTGTGCTGCTTGTATTACTACGTGTGCTGCTTGTATTACCACGTGTGCTGCTTGTATTACTAGTGTGCTGCTTGTATTTCCACGTGTGCTGCTTGTATTACTACGTGTGCTGCTTGTATTACTACGTGTTTCTGCTTGTATTACCACGTGTGCTGCTTGTTTACTACGTGTGCTGCTTGTATTACCACGTGTGCTGCTTGTATTACTACGTGTGCTACTTGTATTACCACGTGTGCTGCTTGTATTACTACGTGTGCTACTTGTATTACTACGTGTGCTGCTTGTATTATACGTGTGCTGCTTGGGATTACCCCTGTGTGCTGCTTGTATTACTAGTGTGCACTTGTATTACTACGTGTGCTGCTTGTATTACCACGTGTGCTGCCTTGTATTATAGTGTGCTGCTTGTATTACCACGTGTGCTGCTTGTATTACTACGTGTGCTGCTTGTATTACTACGTGTGCTACTTGTATTACTACGTGTGCTGCTTGTATTACTACGTGTGCTGCTTGTATTACCACGTGTGCTGCTTGTATTACTACGTGTGCTGCTTGTATTACTACGTGTGCTGCTTGTATTACCACGTGTGCTGCTTGTATTACTACGTGGCAGCTTGTATTACCACGTGTGCTGCTTGTATTACTACGTGTGCTGCTTGTATTACTACGTGTGCTACTTGTATTACTACGTGTGCTACTTGTATTACCACGTGTGCTACTTGTATTACTACGTGTGCTGCTTGTATTACTACGTGTGCTACTTGTATTACTACGTGTGCTACTTGTATTACTACGTGTGCTGCTTGTATTACTACGTGTGCTACTTGTATTACTAGTGTGCTACTTGTATTACCCCGTGTGCTGCTTGTATTACCAAAGTGTGCTGCTTGTATTACTACGTTTTGTACTTGTATTACCACGTGTGCTGCTTGTATTAACTACGTGGCTGTACTTGTATTACCACGTGTGCTACTTGTTTTTTACCACGTTTTGCTGCTTATTACTACGTGTGCTGCTTGTATTACCACGTGTGCTACTTGTATTACTACGTGTGCTACTTGTATTACTACGTGTGCTGCTTGTATTACTACGTGTGCTACTTGTATTACTACGTGTGCTACTTGTATTACTACGTGTGCTGCTTGTATTAACACGTGTGCTACTTGTATTACCAGTGTGCTGCTTGTATTACTACGTGTGCATTGTATTACTACGTGTGCTGCTTGTATACCACGTGTGCTGCTTGTATTTACTACGTGTGCTGCTTGGTATTACTACGTGTGCTTTCTTGTATTACCAGTGTGCTGTTGTATTACTACGTGTGCTGCTTGTATTACTACGTGTGCTGCTTGTATACCACGTGTGCTGCTTGTATTACTACGTGGTGTGCTTGTATTACCACGTTGTGCTGCTTGTATTACTACCGTGTGCTGCTTGTATTACTACGTGTGCTACTTGTATTACTACGTGTGCTACTTGTATTACTACGTGTGCTACTTGTATTACTACGTGTGCTACTTGTATTACTACGTGTGCTGCTTGTATTACTACGTGTGCTACTTGTATTACTACGTGTGCTCTTGTATTACTAGTGTGCGTTGTATTACTACGTGTGCTACTTGTATTATACTGTGCTGCTTGTATTACTAGTGTGCTGTTGTATTACTACGTGTGCTACTTGTATTACTACGTGTGCTGCTTGTATTACTACGTGTGCTACTTTATTACCACGTTTTGCTGCTTGTATTCCCACGTGTGCTGCTTGTTTTCCCAAACGTGTGCTGTTTGGTTTTTACAAAACCTTTGTGCTGCTTGTATTACCACGTGTGCTTTGTAATACTACTTTGTGGCTGCTTGTATTACTACTGGGGGGCTGCTTGTATTAAAACGGTGCTGCTTGTTTTTCCCCCCACGTGTGTTGCTTTATTCCCCACGTTGTTCTGTTGTTTTTCCCAAGTTTTGCTATTTTGTTTTCCCAAACCGTTTTGGGGCTTGTATTACCCCCTTGGTACTTGTATTCCCAACGTGTTTTGCTTTTATTCCCGTTTTGCTATTTGTTTTTCCCCACGTGTCTGCTTGAATTACCAGTGTGAAAACTTGTATTACCAACTTTTTTTTTTCCCCTCCTCACGGGAGAAGTAATTGAGGTTCTCATAAATTACAGCAAGACCCCTCCGTCAAGATTTTTTGAGGCCCAACCTTGCAAGAAAATCTTTCGTTTTACTCTTTCCCTTTTCCCCTTTCCTTTCTCTCTATCTATCTCTCTCTTTTCCTCTCTCTCTCTCCCCTTCTCCCCTCTCTCTCCTCTCTCTTCCCCCTCTCACCAATCACCCCCTCTCCCTCTCTTTAAAAAACGCCTGTTATACTATTAACACTTTAAAAAACGGGGGTTAAACTCCATTGTTTTTGCCGGGGTTTTTTTGGTGCAATCCTTAAAATGTGGTGTTTGCCCCCAAAAGGGTTCATCTTTTTTAATTTGGGTGGTGGTTTGGTGGGGGTGGTGGGGGTTTTGGGGTGGTGATGGTGATGGTGGTGATGGTGGGTTTGAAGGTGTTGATGGTGGGGGTGTGGTGGTGTGGTGGTGGTGGTGGTGTTATGGTGGTAGTGGGGGGTTTGGTGAAGGTTGTAGTAGGGTTGTTGGTGGTGGTGGTGATGGTGGTGATGGTTGTGGTGTGGTGGTGGGGGTTTGGTGGTGGTGGTTTGGTGGTGGTGGTGGTGGGTGGTGGTGGTGGTGGTGGTGGTGTGGTGGTGGTGTGGTGGTGGTGGTGGTGATGGTTGTGGAATGGGGGTGGTGGAAAGGGTGGTGTGATCGTGTGGTGGGTGGTGAGTGGTGGTGGAGGGAGGGGGGGGATAAGCAGTTTGGGATGAGCGTGGTGGTATTTGTATTTTTATTTTAGTTGATATTGTGGCATTTGTTGGGATTGGTACTGTGTGGTAGTTGGTACTGTGTGGTAGTTGGTACTGTGTGGTAGTTGGTACTGTGTGGTAGTTGGTACTGTGTGGTAGTTGGTACTGTGTGGTAGTTGGTACTGTGTGGTATTGGTACTGTGTTGGTAGTTGATACTGTGTGGTAGTTGGTACTGTGTGGTAGTTGAGGGTGCGGAATATTGGGTGTCACCCTTTATTTACGCCCCCTCAGATAAGGGTTGGCATGGGGAGAGATGATAAGGTAGCGTGGGGGCAGGATAACGGGAGGGTAGGGGGCGTCGGGGGGGGGGATGGGGTGAAGAGAGAGAGGCAAATGAGGGGTCGGGGACACACTGGTGTATCCTTTTCACAGGTCATCAACTCCTGCTTCTTCCTTAACTACTCCTCCTCTTGCTGATTGACTTTCTTCCCATATAATGCCTTTTGAATGTAATCTGTCCAATCTGTCCATATTTCTCTATGTACTTGATGTTCACTTTAAGCATCTGTACATGACGGTGCAGGTGAGGCTTGAACTTATGGCAATTGAACCCTAAAACTCGCAAGACACTTTTAGAACTCACTTGCCATGGGTTCAACCCCCGCCCGTTCCGTGGTTTGTTTGCAATCATGTTCTTGCGATTTCGTGAGTCATGAAATCATCTATTATTCAACTAACTGTTATAATTTTGGATAATAATTTAAAGGTTAGCAGTGTTTGGCTGACCTCCTGCTTGAAAATAATGGCTACCTCTCCTAATGTCTTTATTAATCTTTTGTCGTAATAATTTCTGCTTTTCTGTTTTTATTTTATTCCATTGTTTCCAGAAGACGGGGCGGTGCCAAGGGGCACCTGGGGGGCTGAGCTCCCCAAAATATCATGAACTCACAAGTAAAAATGGTACTACTACTACTACTAAATATAATAATAATAATAATAATAATAATAATAATAATAATAATAATAATAGTAATAAATGATAATAATAATAATAATAATAATAATAAATGATAATAATAATAATAATAATAATAATAATAATAATAATAATAATAATAACAATAATAATAATAAAAATAATAATAATAATAATAATAATAATAATAATAATAATAATAATAATAATAATAATAATAATAAAAAAATATCATATGTAATAAAAAACGCTGGTTAAGAACAATTCCTAGCCCCCCCCCCTTTAAAACCAAAGCTCCCCTTCGACCCTCCCCAGAATAGGAATTCTGGCGCCGCTTTCCCTGCTTAAGGACCATAAATTACTATTGCTGTATTTCCCTAGAATCGATCTTTCAATTTATGGTCTGATAGTTACTGCAGTGATGATCATCGTGGCTTACGTGATAGTCTTGATAGTTGAGTCACACTTGAAAATGTCAGTACACAGGTGTTTGGTCAGTGTAATCTCTCCCCTGCCACTTGTTTATTCTCACCTTTTACTCCCCCTGCCACCCTTTTACTCTCCCTGTCATTTGTTTATTCCTGTTATCTGTTTACTCTCTCTGTCACTTGATTACTTTCCCCTGCCACCTGTTTTCATCCCCTGTCACATGTTTACTCTCCCCTGTCACCTGTTTATTCTTCCCTGTTACCTCCTTCCTCTCCTCTGTCACCTGTTTACTCTCCCCGGTCACCTGTTTACTCTCCCCTGTCACCTGTTTACTCTCCCCTGTCACCTGTTTACTCTCCCCTGTCACCTGTTTACTTTCCCCTGCTACCTCCTTCCTCCCTTCTGTCACCTCTTTACTCTCCCCTGTCACCTGTTTACTCTCCCTTGTCACCTGTTTACTCTCCCTTGTCACCTGTTTACTCACCCCTGTCACCTGTGTACTCTTTACTGTCACATATTTACTCTCCTCTGTCACCTATTTACTCTCTCCTAACTAACCTTTCCTCTGTTACTAACTGATTTTTCAATACTTAATTTTCAATCTTTTTATATCATTCCCTGTGAAAGGTTTCACCCACGTATGAAAGAAATCATTCCACAGTTCGGTTGATCCATAATGGAGTGCGCATCACTTGGCTGCAGAGTGACCGTGAGGGAGGGAGGTAGTGTAGTGGGTAACCTCGCCAACTGTGTAGTAGATGGCAGCTGTTTTGAGTATTGTTTATACTTAGGGATATGTGGATGCATCCGCATTGTGCTGCTACGTGGGTAGGTGCAAGTATGTGGGCGTGGAGGGCATGTGTTGCCACTGGAAAGTACCACTGGTGGGTGCCACTGGAAGGTAAAACTGGTAAGTACCGTTGGTAGGTAGCACCGGAATGTACCACTGGAGGGTATACCACTGGAAAGGTACCACTGGAAGGTACCACTGAAAAGTACCACTGGAGGACACCACTGGAGGGTACCACTGGAATGTGCCACACGTCCCCACTGCCCATTGTAACAATACAACCAATAAAGTATCAATAAAAAATGAATTTCGCCCCTCTCCCCCTCCACTCGAAGCTTGCAACGGTTTCGCTCAATTTGTTGCCTCATTAACGTGGACAAGTCAAGTGAAGAGAAACGTTGCGCTCTGTTGGTTCAAGTTGTTTAACGAAATGAAACAACGATGTAATCGTTTCTTTTTTTATGGATTCATGGCAACACCACCACTTGTCTCACTGATGGTAGGTGAGTGTGGCACTGTAGGTGCCACCACCTGTCTCACTGATGGTAGGTGAGTGTGGCACTGTAGGTGCCACCACCTGTCTCACTGATGGTAGGTGAGTGTGGCACTGTAGGTGCCACCACCTGTCTCACTGATGGTAGATGAGTGTGGCACCGTAAATGCCACCACCTGTCTCGCTGCGTGCTGATGGTAGGTGAGTGTGGCACTGTAGGTGCCACCACCTGTCTCTCTGGGTGCTGATGCTGGGTGAGGGTGGCACTGTAGGTGCCACCACCTGTCTCGCTGGGTGCTGATGGTAGGTGAGTGTGGCACTGTAGGTGCCACCACCTGTCTCTCTGGGTGCAGATGGTAGGTGAGTGTGGCACTGTAGGTGCCACCACCTGTCTCGCTGGGTGCTGATGGTAGGCGAGTGTGGCACTGTAGGTGCCACCACCTGTCTCTCTGGGTGCTAATGGTAGGTGAGTGTGTCACTGTAGGTGCCACCACCTTCTCGCTGCGTGCGATGTAGGGGAGTGTGCACTGTAGGTGCCACCACCTTTTCTCTCTGGGTGCTGATGGTAGGTAGTGTGGGACTGTAGGTGCCACCACCTGTCTCTCTGGGTGCTGATGGTAGGTGAGTGTGGCACTGTAGGTGCCACCACCTGTCTCTCTGGGTGCTGATGGTAGGTGAGTGTGGCACTGTAGGTGCCACCACCTGTCTCTCTGGGTGCTGATGGCAGGTGAGTGTGGCACTGTAGGTGCCACCACCTGTCTCTGGGTGCTGATGGTAGGTGAGTGTGGCACTGTAGGCGCCACCACTTGTCTTGCTGCGTGCTGATGGTAGGTGAGTGTGGCACTGTAGGTGCCACCACCTGTCTCCCTGGGTGCTGATGGTAGGTGAGTGTGGCACTGTAGGTGCCACCACCTGTCTCTCTGGGTGCTGATGGTAGGTGAGTGTGGCACTGTAGGTGCCACCACCTGTCTCTCTGAGTACTGATGGTAGGTGAGTGTGGCACTGTGCGCCACCACCTGTCTCGCTGCGTGCTGATGGTAGGTGAGTGTGGCACTGTAGGTGCCACCACCTGTCTCCTGGTGCTGATGGTAGGTGAGTGTGGCACTGTAGGTGCCACCACCTGTCTCTCTGGGTGCTGATGGTAGGTGAGTGTGGCACTGTAGGTACCACCACCTGTCTCTCTGAGTACTGATGGAAGGTGAGTGTGGCACTGTAGGTGCCACCACCTGTCTCTCTGGGTGCTGATGGTAGGTGAGTGTGGCACTGTAGGTGCCACCACCTGTCTCTCTGGGTGCTGATGGTTGGTGAGTGTGGCACTGTAGGTGCCACCACCTGTCTCTGGGTGCTGATGCTAGGTGAGTGTGGCACTGTAGGTGCCACCACCTGTCCTGGTGCTGATGTAGATAGTGTGGCACTGTAGTGCCACCACCTGTCTCTCTGGGTGCTGATGGTAGGTGAGTGTGGCACTGTAGGTGCTACCACCTGTCTCGCTGCGTGCTGATGGTAGGTGAGTGTGGCACTGTAGGTGCCACCACCTGTCTCTATGGGTGCTGATGGTAGGTGAGTGTGGCACTGTAGGTGCCACCACCTGTCTCTCTGGGTGCTGATGGTAGGAGAGTGTGGCACTGTAGGTGCCACCACCTGTCTCGCTGGGTGTTGATGGTAGGTGAGTGTGGCACTGTAAGTGCCACCACCTGTCTCTGGGTGCTGATGGTAGGTGAGTGTGGCACTGTAGGTGCCACCACCTCTCTCTGGGTGCTGATGGTAGGTGAGTGTGGCACTGTAGGTGCCACCACCTGTCTCTCTGGGTGCTGATGGTAGGTGAGTGTGGCAATGTAGGTGCCACCACCTGTCTCGTTGCGTGCTGATGGTAGGTGAGTGTGGCACTGTAGGTGCCACCACCTGTCTCTGGGTTCTGATGGTAGGTGAGTGTGGCACTGTAGGTGCCACCACCTGTCTCTCTGGGTGCTGATGGCAGGTGAATGTGGCACTGTAGGTGCCACCACCTGTCTCGCTGGGTGCTGATGGTAGGTGAGTGTGGCACTGTAAGTGCCACCACCTGTCTCGCTGCATGCTGATGGTAGGTGAGTGTGGCACTGTAAGTTCCACCACCTGTCTCTGGGTGCTGATGGTAGGCGAGTGTAGCACTGTAGGTGCCACCACCTGTCTCTCTGGGTGCTGATGGTAGGTGAGTGTGGCACTGTAGGTGCCACCACCTGCCTTTCTGGGTGCTGATGATAGGTGAGTGTGGCACTGTAGGTGCCACCACCTGTCTCTCTGGGTGCTGATGGTAGGTGAGTGTGGCACTGTAGGTGCCACCATCTGTCTCTCTGGGTGCTGATGGTAGGTGAGGTGGCACTGTAGGTACCACCATCTGTCTCGCTGGGTGCTGATGGTAGGTGAGTGTGGCACTGTAAGTGCCACCACCTGTCTCTGGGTGCTGATGGTAGGCGAGTGTGGCACTGTAGGTGCCACCACCTGTCTCTCCGGGTGCTGATGGTAGTGAGTGTGGCACTGTAGGGCCACCACCTGCTCGCTGGGTGCTGATGGTAGGTGAGATTGGCACTGTAGGTGCCACCACCTGCCTCTCTGGGTGCTGATGGTAGGTGAGTGTGGCACTGTAGGTGCCATCACCTGCCTCGCTATGTGCTGATGGTAGGTGAGTGTGGCATTGTAGGTGCCACCACCTGCATTGCTAGGTGCTGATGTTAGGTGAGAGTGGCACTGTAGGTGCCACCATCTGTTTTGATAGGTGCTGATGATAGGTGATTGTAGCAAATGTATGACCACCACCTGCCTCGCTGGGTGCCGATGGTAGGTGATTGTGGCACTATAGGTGCCACCACCTGCCTCGCTAGGTGCTGATAACAGGTGAGTGTGGCATTGTAAGGCTGCTTGGCTTATAGGGTGAAAGGTGCGTCACACGATGTACTAAGTTACACAGGGTGCGTCACAGGATGTGTTAAGTGACGCAGAGTGCGTCATAAGGGGTGTTAAGTGACGCAAGGTGCGTCACAGTGCGTATGTGAGTGTGTTGCGAGGTACAGAGTGCGTCACAGTGTGTTGCGAGGTACAGAGTGCGTCACAGATGTGTTGCGAGGTTTAAGAGTGCGTCACAGAGTGTGTTGTGGGTACAGAGTGCGTTCCCCAAGGTGTCTGCGAGGTACAGAAATGGGGTCCACAGAGGGTGTTTTCGAGGTACAGAGTGCGTCACAAAAGTGTGTTGCGAGGTACAGAGTGCGTCACAGAGTGTGTTGCGAGGTACAGAGTGCGTCACAGAGTGTGTTGCGAGGTACAGAGTGCGTCACAGAGTGTGTTGCGAGGTACAGAGTGCGCACAGAAGTGTGTTTCAGGTACAGAGTGCGTCACAGTGTGTTGTGAGGTACAGAGTGCGTCACAGAGTGTGTTGTGAGGTACAGAGTGCGTACAGAGTGTTTTTTGCGAGGTACAGAGTGCGTCACAGAGTGTGTTGCGAGGTACAGAGTGCGTCACAGTGTGTTGCGAGGTACAGAGTACGTCACAGAGTGTGTTGTGAGGTACAGAGTGCGTCACAGAGTGTGTTGCGAGGTACAGAGTGCGTCACAGAGTGTGTTGTGAGGTACAGAGTGCGTCGCAGAGTGTGTTGCGAGGTACAGAGTGCATCACAGAGTGTGTTGCGAGGTACAGAGTGCGTCACAGAGTGCGTTGCGAGGTACAGAGTGCGGGCACCAAGTGTTTCCCACCCTCCACCTTCACTCTCATCGCTCACTATTTTGTGAAAGTCGGTCATTTTTCACTGTAGTTCTCCCTGGCGGGTGTGTGGACCATATATCAACTTCAGGCCGGATAATTAAGTGGCTAACCCGAGCCTGATGGGCGGTGGGAGGAGTGGGTGGCGGGTCTTGAGTGAATGGCTGGACTTTATGCTGAAGGTAAAGTTTCGGGTGGCGGGTGTGTGAGAGGCACGGGCGGATGGTGTGGACGATGGGTGGGTTGAGGCCGGTGGTGGGTGGGCGGCGCTGGATGGGTGGGCGGCACTGCGTGATGAATGAGTAGATAGGTCATTTCCACCCACCCATCCCAGCATCATGGTCCTTGTATGCTTCTGCTACTACACATTGGGCCATTGATAAGTCAGAGTCTGACTTGACAAGTCAGACTCTGACTTGTCATGGTCCCAAGTTGGACCGAAACGTCGTCATAAGTTTCTTTCTCTATGTGCGGGTTATTAGTTTATTGTTCCAGCCACGGTATTGCGACTTCTGTTCCTCACCGCCGTTACTTCTGCCACACACCACCTCTTTCACATATATTTGCCACTTTCTAAATATTTGCGGTAATGGCGGCAACAAGCTGCACAATTTACAGCATTTGCTGATAAATCAATAATGTTGGTCGGTAAACTTTTAAAGACTGGAACAGTTGCTATCCTCAGAGTACTTTATTATTGAAGTGGGAACCGAGATTATTTTCTTTATTGACAGTTCAACTAAATGAATCTTCATTTCGTTAATTACTTAACAATTAACGAAATATCCGAACATTTTTATAAATGAAAAGAGTATTTGGGTCATTAAGTGCAAGTTGGGGTCTTTTTCGGATAAACCCGTGAGAATAATAATTTTAATAGGGCTAATATTTAATGGGTTTTATTTTTAATAGGGTTTATTTTTAATGGGTTTTACTTTTAATAAGGTGATTTTTAATAGGTTTATTTATGATTTCTTGAGCCATAGTGTTTTGGTTAGCTTTTTTTTATGAGTGTGTGACACAAGTAGTGTTCGTTCTTAATGGAAAACAACAGTTGTTATCTAGAATGTGTAGTTACTACAGCAGCACACGGATTATATTAGTAGTGGTGACGGTAGTAATGCGAAGTGTGGTAGTTGTGGTGGGAGGTGCAATGCTGGTGGTAGCAGCAGAGAGCCAGCACTCCTGAGTGAAAGATGCAGCGAGTAGCACTCCTGAGTGAAGGAAGCAGCGAGTAGCACTCCTGAGTGAAGGAAGCAGCGAGTAGCACTCCTGAGTGAACCTCGGAGCTAAGACAGGCAGCAACACTCTACACCAAGACTGGCGCAAAACAAACGTTTATCGTGACAACGTTACATTTTACGTAACACTAAAAGTTATCACACAAAGAATTGTGCACCTCATGTCATACTCTCAGCAGTCTGACTTCCAACAGACAACAGAGAAGGGGAGGGAATTTGATAGGAGTGATGGGGGATTCCAGTACACAGGTTGGGATTACCACCCCCTGTCCCTTCATCCCAGACCACAGGCTGGATCCTCCCTCTCCACTCCATTGAATCATCACATTCACTCACTATGAATTTTCAACACACAGGAGAGCATAACTGTTACAATGGAGATAAATGGTATAAAATACCGACACGACGGAAAAATAAAAATGATGCAGTATAATTCGATTCTTTATTGACCATGTTGCACCCACACAGTGGACTTTATCAAGTCACAACAGATCTGAGATCTGTTGTGACTTGATAAAACCCACTGTGTGGGCGAAACGTTGTCGATAAAGGATTGCATTATACTGTATCTGTGTTTATGTTCCCATAATTGATACACATTACCACAGAGAGAAATAATGAACTACTGACTCATGTCTTTATTGGTAATTAACAAAAAACGTACTCAAGAAATAAATGACAGATCTATATTTCAATTCTATAAAGTAAATAGTAACTGGCGGTGAGAAATTAATCAAGAGTAAATGCGTCGCCAAAATGCCTCGGTCAGAATTAGTGAGTGAAAATCTTCTAAAAGCTGACTCGCCTGATTAGGGACAAATTTTAATTTGAAAGCTTTCAATTTTCATTAATCCAACCCCGCCGCGTGCATTTTTAAAAAATGAAAATGAAAGCGCAACGTGAAAGTTACCACTTTTTTTTTTTTTTTACAAAAATGATGACACATTAATTTACAGCCCTTAATGAACGAACTGTAAAGGATTAGCTGTTCTGATAACAGCTGATAAGTGTTGATAATGACTAACAGAACGAAATTGATAAGAAGAAACAGTGTCGTAGAGAGCACTTGATGACCAGCCATTAAAGAACGTGATGACCAGCCATTAAATAACATGATGACCAGCCATTAAAGAACGTGTTGACCAGCCATTAAAGAACGTGATGACCAGCCATTAAAGAACGTGATGACCAGCCATTAAAGAACGTGATGACCAGCCATTAAATAACGTGATGACCAGCCATTAAATAACGTGATGACCAGCCATTAAATAACGTGATGACCAGCCATTAAAGAACGTGATGACCAGCCATTAAATAACGTGATGACCAGCCATTAAAGAACGTGATGACCAGCCATTAAATAACGTGATGACCAGCCATTAAATAACGTGATGACCAGCCATTAAATAACGTGATGACCAGCCATTAAATAACGTGATGACCAGCCATTAAAGAACGTGATGACCAGCCATTAAATAACGTGATGACCAGACATTAAATAACGTGATGACCAGCCATTAAAGAACGTGATGACCAGCCATTAAAGAACGTGTTGACCAGCCATTAAATAGCGCGATGACCAGCCATTAAAGAACGTGATGACCAGTCATTAAAGAACGTGATGACCAGCCATTAAAGAACGTGATGACCAGCCATTAAAGAACGTGATGACCAGCCATTAAAGAACGTGATGACCAGCCATTAAAGAACTGATGACCAGCCATTAAAGAACGTGTTGACCAGCCATTAAAGAACGTGTTGACCAGCCATTAAAGAACGTGATGACCAGCCATTAAAGAACGTGTTGACCAGCCATTAAAGAACGTGTTGACCAGCCATTAAATAGCGTGATGACCAGCCATTAAAGAACGTGATGACCAGCCATTAAATAACGTGATGACCAGCCATTAAAGAACGTGATGACCAGCCATTAAATAGCGTGGTGACCAGCCATTAAAGAACGTGATGGTCAGCCATTAAATAACGTGATGACCAACCATTAAATAACGTGATGACCACCCATTAAAGAACGTAATGACCAGCCATTAAATAACATGATGATCAGCAATTAAATAACGTTATGACCAGGCTTTAAAGAACGTGATGACCAGCCATTAAATACCGTGATGACCAGTCATTAAATAACATGATGACCAGCCATTAAAAACGTGATGACCATCAGAGATGAGTGGAAGATACACCTGCATCACAGCAGCTGCTGGACGTGTATCAAACAAGAGAGAGAGATTCACCTGCATCACAACAGCTGTTGGACGTCAGTAGCAAATGTTGTCATGGAGGTAAAGCAGATCAGTGGTTAAAGCAGCTAGTTTGTAAACCACTTATTCTTCCCCAGAGAGTCACGTGAAGGATATAAACACAAGGTACAGATACTAGCCACTAATACTATACTTTAAGAGTACACATCTATGTGTCTTCTACTTTGTAATTAGTGAAAGTTATTTAGCGGTGTTTTAGGATATTGCTCGATATTTACAATAAACGCGGGAGTATTGATTAATGTTGTTTCATTAGAGTATTTTGTTTCAAAGTTTTGATGGGGTCTTCTGGATCATGAAGTAGCAGGTATATGTCAGAGCAACAGCATGTGTAGCCAGGGCAGCATGCACACGTCAAGGTGACAGCATGGATATGGAGGGCAGCATGTATTTGGAAGTCAGTATGTATAAGGAAGTCAGTATGTATGTGGAAGTCAGTATGTATATGGAAGCCAGTATGTATTTGGAAGTCAGTATGTATAAGGAAGTCAGTATTTATATGGAAGTCAGTATGTATATGGCAGGCATAACTTGATAAGAGAGGCTTGGCTTTAAAATACGAACTGAAGGTGCGTGTCAACACGCAGTGTTTCTGTCCTGAGCATTGTCTATAGTCAGGTGATGCTAAGTTGTAGTTCTGTAATGCTGGTTATTATGGTGTAGTAATGCGCTAGACCGTGGGGTTACAGTCTCACCTTGTACCCTTTACCATAATACTTTATTTTATCCCCGTGGCATCAGTGTGGTTATAACTGAGTTATGGGTTGAGTGGTATTAATCGTGGGTGTGAGTCAGAGTGAAGGTTGATGTCCAAGTACTCTTGTGTGTCTTCTTAATGGTTCAACTCGGGTTATTTGCGTATTGTTCTAGCAACGGTATTGTGACTGTTTATTCGTCAAGCACTCTGTTTATCATGACTGTGTTTAACCTTCAGTTGCCTTGTGGTGTTGTCTTGATTACCACGACTGTGTCGCCTCTCAGTGATAAAACTGTCTCTGTTACTGCCTCATGTTCAGTGTTGTCTGAGTGACTGCCCGTGTATTCACCCCACATTCAGTGTTATCTGAGTGACAGTCGTACACGCAAAGTGAAATTCCAGTCCTGTCTTGATCAGTTCATACCCTTAAATTATTGGTAATTCCTTTATATCTAAATTTGCACTTTTTGGAACACAGGTGTGAAATTTGTGCCAATATTTACTCGTGGGGAGTAAAGGAGGTAGTTGACCCAGAGCTGCACACTGGGACTACTCTTGACAAGAGTGGATGGTATAGTATACAAGGCTTAATTAATGATCCCAGCGAGAAGTAGGTGGGGGGAGGAGGGGCTGCTTATACTTCTCAGATAACGCCCAACTATCAAGTACAGACGTTATCTCTTGATTATTTGTTAACGAGAACTTGTTCTTCTAACAATTCCTTATCAACTGGGATATGGTGTCTTCGTGGGAGTACGTGCAGCGAGTACAAACAGCCTGATTGACCAGTCAGTTGAAGGTCTGGCCAGAAGGCAGCAGCGGTGGAGACCAACCTAAGAAACGTAAGTAGTCAAAGCTTCTTTAAGAATATGTTATTATTATTATTATTATTATTATTATTATTATTATTATTATTATTATTATTATTATTATTATTATTATTATTATTATTTTAAATGTAAATAGACATCAGATTAATTTTAAACAAAATAGGTAATAAAAAGTGATATAATTTTAGGAATTGTTTTGAAGACAAATTATAAATATTAAATATAAATCTTTATTAAATTGTTCTTTGAGCAATTTGTGAGTAGCGTTCCTGAGGTGGAATGTACCGTTCCTGAGGTGGAATGTACCGTTCCTGAGGTGGAATGTACCGTTCTTGAGGTGGAATGTACCGTTCCTGAGGTGGAATGTACCGTTCCTGAGGTGGAATGTACCGTTCCTGAGGTGGAATGTACCGTTCTTGAGGTGGAATGTACCGTTCCTGAGGTGGAATGTACCGTTCTTGAGGTGGAATGTACCGTTCCTGAGGTGGAATGTACCGTTCCTGAGGTGGAATGTACCGTTCCTGAGGTGGAATGTACCGTTCCTGAGGTGGAATGTACCGTTCCTGAGGTGGAATGTACCATTCCTGAGGTGGAATGTACCGTTCCTGAGGTGGAATGTACCGTTCCTGAGGTGGAATGTACCGTTCCTGAGGTGGAATGTACCTTTCCTGAGGTGGAATGTACCGTTCCTGAGGTGAAATATACCATTCCCGAGGTGGAATGTACCGTTCCTGAGGTGGAATGTACCGTTCCTGAGATTAAATGTACCGTTCCTGAGGTGGAATGTACCGTTCCTGAGGTGGAATGTATCGTTCCTGACGTGGAATGTACCGTGTGATCAGCAACACCATGTTGACAAGTGTAGTGGATGTTAGTGACGGTGGGAAGCAGTACGAGAATACCCCCACCCCGCAGTCTACCCTTCCTGCCCACACCAGCAGTCTACCCTTCCTGCCCACACCAGCAGTCTACCCTTCCTGCCCACACCAGCAGTCTACCCTTCCTGCCCACACTAACAGTCTACCCTTCCTGCCCACACAAGCAGTCTACCCTTCCTGCCCACACTAGCAGTCTACCCTTCCTGCCCACACTAGCAGTCTACCCTTCCTGCCCACACTAGCAGTCTACCCTTCCTGCCCACACTAGCAGTTTACCCTTCCTGCCCACACTAGCAGTCTACCCTTCCTGCCCACACCAGCAGTCTACCCTTCCTGCCCACCCTAGCAGTCTACCCTTCCTGCCCACACTAGCAGTCTACCTTTCCTGCCCACACTAGCAGTCTACCCTTCCTGCCCACACTAGCAGTCTACCCTTCCTGCCCACACCAGCAGTCTACCCTTCCTGCCCACACTAGCAGTCTACCCTTCCTGCCCACACTAGCAGTCTACCATTCCTGCCCACCCGAGCAGTCTACCCTTCCTTCCCACACCAGCAGTCTACCCTTCCTGCCCACCCTAACAGTCTACCCTTCCTGCCCACACCAGCAGTCTACCCTTCCTGCCCACACTAGCAGTCTACCTTCCTGCCCACACCAGCAGTCTACCCTTCCTGCCCACACCAGCAGTCTTCCCTTCCTGCCCACACCAGCAGTCTTCCCTTCCTGCCCACACCAGCAGTCTACCCTTCCTGCCCACACCAGCAGTCTACCCTTCCTGCCCTCACCAGCAGTTTACCCTTCCTGCCCACACCAGCAGTCTACCCTTCCTGCCCACACCAGCAGTTTACCCTTTCTGCCCACACTAGCAGTCTACCCTTCCTGCCCACACCACCAGTCTACCCTTCCTGCCCACATCAGCAGTCTACCCTTCCTGCCGACACCAGCAGTCTACCCTTCCTGCCCACACCAGCAGTCTACCCTTCCAGCCCACCCTAGCAGTCTACCCTTCCTGCCCACACTAGCAGTCTACCCTTCCTGCCCACACTAGCAGTCTACCCTTCCTGCCCACCCTAGCAGTCTACCCTTTCTGCCCACACTAGCAGTCTACCCTTCTTGCCCACACCAGCAGTCTACCCTTCCTGCCCACCCTAACAGTCTACCCTTCCTGCCCACACAAGCAGTCTACCCTTCCTGCCCACACCAGCAGTCTACCCTTCCTGCCCACACCAGCAGTCTACCCTTCCTGCCCACACCAGCAGTTTACCCTTCCTGCCCACACCAGCAGTCTACCCTTCCTGCCCAAACCAGCAGTCTACCCTTCCTGCCCACACCAGCAGTCTACCCTTCCTGCCCACACGAGGAGTCTACCCTTCCTGCCCACACCAGTAGTCTACCCTTCCTGCCCACACCAGCAGTCTACCCTTCCTGCCCACACCAGCAGTCTACCCTTCCTGCCCACACCAGCAGTCTACCCTTCCTGCCCACACCAGCAGTCTACCCTTCCTGCCCACACCAGCAGTCTACCCTTCCTGCCCACACCAGCAGTCTACCCTTCCTGCCCACACTAGCAGTCTACCCTTCCTGCCCACCCTAGCAGTCTACCCTTCCTGCCCACACTAGCAGTCTACCCTTCTTGCCCACACCAGCAGTCTACCCTTCCTGCCCACCCTAACAGTCTACCCTTCCTGCCCACACCAGCAGTCTACCCTTCCTGCCCACACTAGCAGTCTACCCTTCCTGCCACACCAGCAGTCTACCCTTCCTGCCAACACCAGCAGTCTTCCCTTCCTGCCCACACCAGCAGTCTACCCTTCCTGCCCACACCAGCAGTCTACCCTTCCTGCCCACACCAGCAGTCTACCCTTCCTGCCCACACTAGCAGTCTACCCTTCCTGCCCACACCAGCAGTCTACCCTTCCTGCCCACACCACCAGTCTACCCTTCCTGCCCACACCAGCAGTCTACCCTTCCTGCTCACACCAGCAGTCTACCCTTCCTGCCCCCACCAGCAGTCTACCCTTCCTGCCCACACTAGCAGTCTACCCTTCCTGCCCACACCAGCAGTCTACCCTTCCTGCCCACACCAGCAGTCTACCCTTCCTGCCCACACTAGCAGTCTACCCTTCCTGCCCACACCAGCAGTCTACCCTTCCTGCCCACACCAGCAGTCTACCCTTCCTGCCCACACCAGCAGTCTACCCTTCCTCCCCACACCAGCAGTCTACCCTTCCTGCCCACACCAGCAGTCTACCCTTCCTGCCCACACTAGCAGTCTACCCTTCCTGCCCACACCAGCAGTCTACCCTTCCTGCCCACACCAGCAGTCTACCCTTCCTGCCCACACCAGCAGTCTACCCTTCCTGCCCACACCAGCAGTCTACCCTTCCTGCCCACACCAGCAGTCTACCCTTCCTGCCCACACCAGCAGTCTACCCTTCCTGCCCACACCAGCAGTCTACCCTTCCTGCCCACACCAGCAGTCTACCCTTCCTGCTCACACTAGCAGTCTACCCTTCCTGCCCACACCAGCAGTCTACCCTTCCTGCCCACACCAGCAGTCTACCCTTCCTGCCCACCCTAGCAGTCTACCCTTCCTGCCCACACCAGCAGTCTACCCTTCCTGCCCACACCAGCAGTCTACCCTTCCTGCCCACACCAGCAGTCTACCCTTCCTGCCCACACCAGCAGTCTACCCTTCCTGCCCACACTAGCAGTCTACCCTTCCTGCCCACACCAGCAGTCTACCCTTCCTGCCCACACCAGCAGTCTACCCTTCCTGCCCACCCTAGCAGTCTACCCTTCCTGCCCACACCAGCAGTCTACCCTTCCTGCCCACACCAGCAGTCTACCCTTCCTGCCCACACCAGCAGTCTACCCTTCCTGCCCACCCTAGCAGTCTACCCTTCCTGCCCACACCAGCAGTCTACCCTTCCTGCCCACACCAGCAGTCTACCCTTCCTGCCCACACCAGCAGTCTACCCTTCCTGCCGAGGATATAACATAATCTCATCATGATGTAAGGTCATGATAACCCGGCTAAAATACAGTCATTATGCAACTGGTGTAGTAATTTATTCGGTCATTTAAAGCGACTGTCACAAGTGACGTAATCCAAATGTTTTTCACATTTTCGAAGAGAATAAATATCTTGATGCCAAGAAAATAATTTAACAGCAGCCTAGCGATATATTCGTCACATAAGAGTTGTAAGTCACGTTAATAAACATTCACATTACTGTGGCTGGAACACTAACACTACTGTGGCTGGAACACTAACACTACTGTGGCTGGAACACTAACACTACTGTGGCTGGAACACTAACACTACTGTGGCTGGAACACTAACACTACTGTAGCTGGAACACTAACACTACTGTGGCTGGAACACTAACACTACTGTGGCTGGAACACTAACACTACTCTGGCTGGAACACTAACACTACTGTGGCTGGAACACTAACACTACTGTGGCTGGAACACTAACACTACTGTGGCTGGAACACTAACACTACTGTAGCTGGAACACTAACACTACTGTGGCTGGAACACTAACACTACTGTGGCTGGAACACTAACACTACTCTGGCTGGAACACTAACACTACTGTGGCTGGAACACTAACACTACTGTGGCTGGAACACTAACACTACTGTGGCTGGAACACTAACACTACTCTGGCTGGAACACTAACACTACTGTGGCTGGAACACTAACACTACTCTGGCTGGAACACTAACACTACTGTGGCTGGAACACTAACACTACTGTGGCTGGAACACTAACACTACTGTAGCTGGAACACTAACACTACTGTGGCTGGAACACTAACACTACTGTGGCTGGAACACTAACACTACTGTGGCTGGAACACTAACACTACTGTGGCTGGAACACTAACACTACTCTGGCTGGAACACTAACACTACTCTGGCTGGAACACTAACACTACTCTGGCTGGAACACTAACACTACTGTGGCTGGAACACTAACACTACTGTGGCTGGAACACTAACACTACTGTGGCTGGAACACTAACACTACTGTGGCTGGAACACTAACACTACTGTGGCTGGAACACTAACACTACTGTGGCTGGAACACTAACACTACTGTGGCTGGAACACTAACACTACTGTGGCTGGAACACTAACACTACTCTGGCTGGAACACTAACACTACTGTGGCTGGAACACTAACACTACTGTGGCTGGAACACTGACACTACTGTGGCTGGAACACTGACACTACTGTGGCTGGAACACTAACACTACTGTGGCTGGAACACTGACACTACTGTGGCTGGAACACTAACACTACTGTGGCTGGAACACTGACACTACTGTGGCTGGAACACTAACACTACTGTGGCTGGAACACTGACACTACTGTGGCTGGAACACTAACACTACTGTGGCTGAACTAACACTACTGTGCTGAAACTACACTACTGTGGCTGGAACACTAACACTACTGTGGCTGGAACACTAACACTACTGTGGCTGGAACACTACACTACTGTGGCTGGAACACTAACACTACTGTGGCTGAACACTAACACTACTGTGGCTGGAACACTAACACTACTGTGGCTGGAACACTAACACTACTGTGGCTGGAACACTAACACTACTGTGGCTGGAACACTAACACTACTGTGGCTGGAACACTAACACTACTGTGGCTGGAACACTAACACTACTGTGGCTGGAACACTACTAGACACTACTGTGGCTGGAACACTAACACTACTGTGGCTGGAACACTAACACTACTGGTGGCTGGAACACTGAACACTACTGTGGCTGGAACACTAACACTACTGTGGCTGGAACACTAACACTACGTGGCTGGAACACTAACACTACTGTGGCTGGAACACTAACACTACTGTGGCTGGAACACTAACACTACTGTGCTGGAACACTAACACTACTGTGGCTGGAACACTGACACTACTGTGGCTGGAACACTAACACTACTGTGGCTGGAACACTAACACTACTGTGGCTGGAAACACTGAACACTACTGTGGCTGGAACACTAACACTACTGTCGCCGGAACACTAACACTACTGGCTGGAACAATATACACTAAACACTACTGTGGCTGGAACACTAACACTACTGTGGCTGGAACACTAACACTACTGTCGCCGGAACACTAACACTACTCTGGCTGGAACACTAACACTACTGTGGCTGGAACACTAACACTACTTGGCTGGAACACTAACACTACTGTGGCTGGAACACTAACTCCACTACACTTGGCTGGAACACTAACACTACTGTGGCTGGAACACTAACACTACTCTGGCTGGAACACTAACACTACTGTGGCTGGAACACTAACACTACTGTGGCTGGACACTAACACTACTGTGGCTGGAACACTAACACTACTGTGGCTGGAACACTAACACTACTGTGGCTGGAACACTAACACTACTGTGGCTGGAACACTAACACTACTCTGGCTGGAACACTAACACTACTGTGGCTGGAACAAACACTACTGTGGCTGGACACTAACACTACTTGGCTGGAACACTAACACTACTTGTGGCTGGAACACTAAACTCTGTGGCTGAACACTAACACTGCTGTGCTGGAACACTAACACTACTGTGGCTGGAACACTAACACTAGCTGTGGCTGGAACACTAACACTACTGTGGCTGGAACACTAACACTACTGTGGCTGGAACCTAACACTACTGTGGCTGGAACACTAACACTCTGTGGCTGGAACACTAACACTACTGTGGCTGGAACACTAACACTACTGTGGCTGGAACACTAAACTACGTGGCTGGAACACAACACTACTTGGCTGGAACACTAACACTACTCTGGCTGGAACACTAACACTACTGTGGCTGGAACAACGGCTAACACTAACTGTGGCTGGAACACTAACACTACTGTGGCTGGAACACTAACACTACTGTGGCTGGAACACTAACACTACTGTGGCTGGAAAACAGCTAAACTAACACTACTGTGGCTGGAACACACGGGTAACAACACTACTTGGCTGAACATAAAACTACTGTGGCTGGAACACTAACACTACTGTGGCTGGAACACTAACACTACTGTGGCTGGAACAGTCACAATAATGTTACTGGAACAGTCACAGTACCGTAGCTGGAACAGTCACAATACTGTGGCTGGAACAGTCACAATACTGTGGCTGGAACAGTCACACTGCTGTGGATGGAGCAGTCACAATACTGTGGCCGGAACAGTCACACTACTGTGGCTGGAGCAGTCACATTACCGTAGCTGGAACAGTCACAATACTGTGGCTGGAGCAGTCCCAATACTGTGGCTGGAACAGTCACAATACTGTGGCTGGATGAGTCACTAAACTGTGGCTGGAACAGTCACAATACCGTAGATAGGACCGTCACAATACTGTGGCCGGAACAGTCACACTACTGTGGCTGGAGCAGTCACATTACCGTAGCTGGAACAGTCACAATACTGTGGCTGGAGCAGTCCCAATACTGTGGCTGGAACAGTCCCAATACTGTGGCTGGAACAGTCACAATACTGTGGCTGGAACAGTCACAAAATCGTAGCTGGAACAGTCACAATACTGTGGATGGAACAGTCACAGTACTGTAGCTGGAACAGACACATTACTGTGGATGGAGCAGTTACACTACTGTGGCTGGAACAATCACATTATACTGGATGGAACAGTCACAATACTGTGGCTGGAACTATCACATTACTGTGGATGGAACAATCACAGTACTGTGGCTGGAACAATCACACTACTGTGGATGGAACAGTCACACTACTGTGACCGGAGCAGTCACACTACTGTGGACGGAACAGTCACAATAATGTGGATGGAACAGCCACAATACTGTGGCTGGAACAGTCACACTACTGTGGCTGGAACAGTCACACTACTGTGGCTGGAACAGTCCCAATACTGTGGCTGGACCAGTCACACTACTTTGGATGGAACAGTCACATTACTGTGGCTGGAACAGTCACACTACTTTTGCTGGAACAGTCACACTACTCTAGCTGGAAGTCACACTACTGTGGCTGGAACAGTCACACTACTTTGGCTGGAACAGACATACTACTGTGGATGGAACAGTCACACTACTGTGGCTGGAACAGTCACACTACTGCGGCTGGAACAGTCACACTACTGTGGCTGGAACATTGGCACTACTGTGGCTAGAACAGCCACACTACTGTGACTGGAACAGTCACTCTACTGTTGTTGGAACAGTGTCACTACTGTGGCCGGAACAGTCACACTACTGTGGCTAGCACAGTCACAATGATGTAGCTGGAACAGTCACACTACTGTGGCTTGAACAGTCACACTACTGTGGCTGGAAGAGTCCCAATACTGTGGATGGAACAGTCACACTACTGTGGCTGGAACAGTCACACTACTGTGGCTGGAACAGTCACAATACCGTGGCTGTAACAGTCACACTCCTGTGGCTGGAACAGTCACACTACTGTGTCTGAAAAAGTCACAATACTGTGGATGGAACAGTCACACTACTGTGGCTCTAAAAGTCACTCTACGATGGCTGGAACTGTCACACTACGATGGCTGGAACAGTCACACTACGATGGCTGGAAAAGTCACTCTACTGTGGCTAGAAGAGTCACACTACGATGGCTGAAATAGCCTCATTACGATGGCTGGAACAGTCACGCTATGATGGCTGAAACTGTCACACTACGATGGCTGGAACTGTCACACTGCGATTGCTGGAACTGTCACACTACGATGGCTGGAACTGTCACACTACAATGGCTGGAACAGTCACGCTACGACGGCCGAAACTGTCACACTACGATGCCTGTAACTGTCACACTACGATGGCCGGAACTGTCACGCTACAACGGCTGAAACTGTCACACTGCGATAGCTGGAACTGTCACACTACGATGGCTGGAACAGTCACGCTACGATGGCTGAAACTGTCGCACTACGATTTCTGGAACTGTCACACTACGATGGCTGGAACTGTCACACTACGATGGGTGGAACCGTCACGCTACGATGGCTGAAACTGTCACATTACGATTTCTGGAACTGTCACACTACGAAGGCTGGAACTGTCACACTACGATGGCTGAAACTGTCACACTACGATGGCTGAAACTGTCACACTACGATGACTGGAACTGTCACACTACGATGGCTGGAACTGTCACACTACGATGGCTTGAACAGTCACACTACGAAGGCTGGAACTGTCACACTACGATGGCTGGAACTGTCACACTACGATAGCTGGAACAGTCACACTACGATGGCTGGAACTGTCACACTACGATGGCAGGAACAGTCACACTACGATGGCTGGAACAGTCACACTACGATGGCTGGAACTTTCACACTAGGATGGCTGGAACTGTCACACTACGATGGCTGGAACAGTCTCACTACGATGGCTGGAATAGTCACACTACGATGGCTGGAACAGTCACACTACGATGGCTGGAACTGTCACACTACGATTGCTGGAACAGTCACACTATGATGGCTGGAACAATCACACTACGATGGCTGGAGCAGTCACACTACGATGGCTGGAACTGTCACACTACGATGGCTGGAACTGTCACACTACGATGGCTGGAACAGTCACACTACGATGGCTTGAACTGTCACACTACGATGGCTGGAACTGTCACACTACCATGGCCGGAACAGTCACAATACGATGGCTTGAACAGTCACACTACGATGGCTGGAATAGTCACACTACGTTGGCTGGAACTCTCACACTACGATGGCTGGAACAATCACACTACAATGGCTGGAACAGTCACACTATGATGGCTGGAACTGTCACATTACGATGCCTGGAACTGTCACGCTACGATGGCTGGAATTGTCACACTACGATGTCTGGAACTGTCACACTACGATGGCTGGAACTGTCACACTACGATGGCTGAAACTGTCACACTACGATGGCTGGAACGGTCACACTACGATGGCTGGAACAGTCACAATACGATTCCTGGAACAGTCACACTACGATGGCTGGAGCTGTCACACTACGATGGCTGGAACAGTCACACTACGATGGCTGGAACAGTCACACTACTGTGGCTGGAACATTGGCACTACTGTGGCTAGAACAGCCACACTTCTGTGACTGGAACAGTCACTCTACTGTTGCTGGAACAGTCACACTACTGTGGCCGGAAGAGTCACACTACTTTGGCTGGCACAGTCACAATGATGTAGCTGGAACAGTCACACTACTGTGGCTGGAACAGTCACACTACTGTGACTGGAACAGTCCCAATACTGTGGATGGAACAGTCACACTACTGTGGCTGGAACAGTCATACTACTGTGGCTGGAACAGTCACAATACCGTGGCTGTAACAGTCACACACCTGTGGCTGGAACAGTCATACTACTCTGTCTGAAAAAGTCACAATACTGTAGCTGGAACAGTCACACTACTGTGGCTCTAAAAGTCACACTACGATGGCTGGAACAGTCACACTACGATGGCTGGAAAAGTCACTCTACTGTGGCTAGAAGAGTCACACTACGATGGCTGAAATAGCCACATTACGATGGCTGGAGCAGTCACGCTATGATGGCTGAAACTGGCACACTACGATGGCTAGAACTGTCACACTACGATTACTGGAACTGTCACATTACGATGGCTGGAACTGTCACACTACGATGGCTGGAACAGTCACGCTACGACGGCTGAAACTGTCACACTACGATGGCTGGAACTGTCACACTACGATGGCTGGAACTGTCACGCTACGACGGCTGAAACTGTCACACTACGATGGCTGGAACTGTCACACTACGATGGCTGGAACTGTCACACTACGATGGCTGGAACTGTCACACTGCGATGGCTGGAACAGTCACACTACGATGGCTGGAACAGTCACGCTACGATGGCTGAAACTCTCACACTACGATTGCTGGAACTGTCACACTACGATGGCTGGAACTGTCACACTACAATGGCTGGAACAGTCACACTACGACGGCTGAAACTGTCACATTACGATGGCTGGAACTGTCACACTACGAAGGCTGGAACCGTCAGGCTACGATGGCTGAAACTGTCACACTACGATGGCTGAAACTGCCACACTACGATGGCTGGAACTGTCACACTACGATGGCTGGAACAGTCACACTACTGTGGCTGTAACACTGGCACTACCGTGGCTAGAACAGCCACACTACTGTGACTGGAACAGTCACTCTACTGTTGCTGGAACAGTGACACTACTGTGGCCGGAACAGTCACACTACTTTGGCTGGCACAGTCACAATGATGTAGCTGGAACAGTCACACTACTGTGGCTGGAACAGTCACACTACTGTCGCTGGAACAGTCCCAATTCTGTGGATGGAACAGTCACACTACTGTGGCTGGAACAGTCATACTACTGTGGCTGGAACAGTCACAATACCGTGGCTGTAACAGTCACACTTCTGTGGCTGGAACAGTCACACTACTCTGTCTGAAAAAGTCACAATACTGTGGCTGGAACAGTCACACTACTGTGGCTCTGAAAGTCACACTACGTTGGCTGGAACAGTCACACTACGATGGCTGGAAAAGTCACTCTACTGTGGCTGGAAGAGTCACTTTACGATGGCTGAAATAGCCACATTACGATGGCTCGAACAGTCACGCTATAATGGCTGAAACTGTCACACTACGATGGCTGGAACTGTCACACTACGATTGCTGGAACTGTCACACTACGATGGCTGGAACTGTCTCACTACGACGGCTAGAACAGTCACGCTACGACGGCTGAAACTGTCACACTACGACGGCTGGAACTGTCACACTACGATGGCTGGAACTGTCACGCTACGACTGCTGAAACTGTCACACTACGATGGCTGGAACTGTCACACTACGATGGCTGGAACTGTCACGCTACGATGGCTGGAACTGTCACACTGCGATGGCTGGAACAGTCACACTACGATGGCTGAAACGGTCACACTACGATTGCTGGAACTGTCACACTACGATGGCTGGAACTGTCACACTACGATGGCTGGAGCAGTCACGCTACGATGGCTGAAACGGTCACACTACGATTGCTGGAACTGTCACACTACGATGGCTGGAACTGTCACACTACGATGGCTGGAACCGTCTCGCTACGATGGCTGAAACTGTCACATTACGATGGCTGGAAGAGTCACACTACGAAGGCTGTAACCGTCAGGCTATGATGGCTGAAACTGTCACACTACGATGGCTGAAACTGCCACACTACGATGGCTGGAACTGTCACACTACGATGGCTGGAACAGTCACAGTACGATGGCTGGAACAGTCACGCTACGATGGCTGAAACTGTCACACTACGGTGGCTGAAACTGTCACACTACGATGCCTGAAACTGTCACATTACGATGGCTGGAACAGTCACACTACGATGGCTGGAACCGTCACGCTACGATGGCTGAAACTGTCACACTACGATGGCTGGAACTGTCACACTACGATGGCTGGAACAGTTTCGCTACTTTGGCTGAGACTGTCACTCTACGATGGCTGGAACTGTCACACTACGATGGCCGGAACTGTCACACTGCGATGGGTGGAACAGTCACACTACGATGGCTGGAACTGTCACACTACGATGGCTGGAACAGTCACACTACGATGGCTGGAACTGTCACACTACGATGGCTGGAAAAGTCACTCTACTGTGGCTGGAAGAGTCACTCTACGATGGCTGAAATAGCCACATTACGATGGCTGGAACAGTCACGCTATGATGGCTGAAACTGTCACACTACGATGGCTGGAACTGTCACACTACGATTGCTGGAACTGTCACACTGCGATGGCTGGAACTGTCTCACTACGACGGCTAGAACAGTCACGCTACGACGGCTGAAACTGTCACACTACGACGGCTGGAACTGTCACACTACGATGGCTGGAACTGTCACGCTACGACTGCTGAAACTGTCACACTACGATGGCTGGAACTGTCACACTACGATGGCTGGAACTGTCACGCTACGATGGCTGGAACTGTCACACTGCGATGGCTGGAACAGTCACACTACGATGGCTGAAACGGTCACACTACGATTGCTGGAACTGTCACACTACGATGGCTGGAACTGTCATACTACGATGGCTGGAGCAGTCACGCTACGATGGCTGAAACGGTCACACTACGATTGCTGGAACTGTCACACTACGATGGCTGGAACTGTCACACTACGATGGCTGGAACCGTCTCGCTACGATGGCTGAAACTGTCACATTACGATGGCTGGAAGAGTCACACTACGAAGGCTGTAACCGTCAGGCTACGATGGCTGAAACTGTCACACTACGATGGCTGAAACTGCCACACTACGATGGCTGGAACTGTCACACTACGATGGCTGGAACAGTCACAGTACGATGGCTGGAACAGTCACGCTACGATGGCTGAAACTGTCACACTACGGTGGCTGAAACTGTCACACTACGATGCCTGAAACTGTCACATTACGATGGCTGGAACAGTCACACTACGATGGCTGGAACCGTCACGCTACGATGGCTGAAACTGTCACACTACGATGGCTGGAACTGTCACACTACGATGGCTGGAACAGTTTCGCTACTTTGGCTGAGACTGTCACTCTACGATGGCTGGAACTATCACACTACGATGGCCGGAACTGTCACACTGCGATGGGTGGAACAGTCACACTACGATGGCTGGAACTGTCACACTACGATGGCTGGAACAGTCACACTACGATGGCTGGAACTGTCACACTACGATGGCTTGAACTGTCACACTACGATAGCTGGAACAGTCACACTACGATGGCTGGAACTGTCACACTAAGATGGCTGGAACAGTCACACTACGATGGCTGGAACAGTCACACTGCGATGGCTGGAACTGTCACACTACGATGGCTGGAACTGTCACACTACGATGGCTGGAACAGTCACACTACGATGGCTGGAACAGTCACACTACGATGGCTGGAACTGTCACACTACGATGGCTGGAACAGTCACACTACGATGGCTGGAACTGTCACACTACGATT